>JANAVB010006993.1:8671372-8937103 GCA_029216955.1 Iris pallida | reverse complement strand
GCCAATACATATACATCTAGTCGTCTCTGAGCAACTACCCGACTACATGGCTTGGACTCGGTTCGGTGCAGTCCGAACAAAGTTGGTACACACCGGGTCTACCTAAATCAAATAATAATATTATTAATATAATTAAATTATTTATAGTGGTCATATCGCAACTGGCCTGGTTTTTCTAGTTAGGACACACTTATGGCTCGACCTCCCTAGCATGGCTAATACACTGTCTAGGCCCCACTGCACTATCGGTGCCCCGATTGCTAGTCACCTTGTACTCCAAATCTCACCATGGCTACATCATCTACCGTAATAATTAACTAAATAATTAATTCTAAAATTCTAAAATCACCATTTAAATCAAATAAATACTAATAATAATAAAAATAATTCAAAATTTTTGGGAAGGGAGCTACAAATCTACCCACCTTAAAATAATTCGTCCTCGAAATTCCAATTCATGACTATTCCTTAAAATTCAAAGTCCTTAATCTCCTCAAATTTAATTTCCCAAAAATTTATGGCCTTCTCTAGTCATTTGGTAATCTGAATACTTGAGGATCTACCCACCTTCGATCACACTACTCCCTTGAAACCACAGGACACTAAATTCTTATAGTCTTCTAACTAGTTGCTAACAAGTCTACCGATAGATATCTAGGGCTTGTGCATCTATACTCCCTAATATCTATAAACAATCAAACTCAATATCATGCAATATTATAACATAATTTAAGAATTCCTAATGATTTCTAAAAAGCACGATCATTCGTCACCCGAATAGGAAGCGACGAGAATCAACGAACAGAAAGCAAGGAAGTATAATCGAGAGCAAAATATGAAATTTTTAAGGACGTAGAGAATTTCTTTCTAGGAGAATTTTCAAGGCAGAGTGGATTAAGATTTCTAAGGGTTTAGTCCGTTGTGCAGCTCGTACCGGTACAGTTACGAACCGATACGATATGCTCTGACCTGCATGGGCCCCACAAAAACTTGTCACGACCCGCACCCGCTTTTTCGGACGCGAGTTCGTGAGCAAGCCAGCTACTATCGAGCGGACTCCCGCCCGACTCGAGTACGTATAAGCTGTCAAGGTCATGGATATCAGACTAGTCTAAACTGTATCGCATCCACAAGAATCAATATAAACGAGAATGGACAAGTATGGGTCATGGTCTGCAGCCCATTAGCATATTGTCCGATTAGACTCTAAGAATGTAGATCTATAATATAAGCAGAAAATATCATGGTACTGAATAAGGCACGGGAAGATAATAAAATATCACCAACAAATACCGTTGTCATACATCGCCATCCTCTACCATCCTGCTCTCTAACTAACTCCTGCATCGCTAAACCTGAAGAGATCATCAGGTCCTCAGAGACTAGCAAGATACATAATATACAAGCCAACATGTAACATAAAAAGAACAGAAACAATCAAGGGTATCCAACGAGACAAATGAACCAAGACACAGATCTAAACACGAGGATCCTAAACACTGGCATGCCATACTAGAAATGGCTGGCTATAACTGCAGTCAAGGCAAGTAATCACAATCTATAGTATCTCAATCGCTGTCAGGCAGTACACACAACCAAGACGGTAGCCATCTAGTATAAAATTCTATAGACCATAGTCAAGGTAAGTACTCATAATCTATAGAATGTCAAAGTCAAATCCCACTCAAGTCATGTCAAGTCAAGTTATAATCAAGTCAAGAAAATCGTGGTGTGGGACTAGACGACTCTATCAAGCAATACGTATAAGACTAACATAGTGTAACAAATAGAAAATGTCATAACAGAAGAAAACAGAATGTTCAGACAACTAAATCATGTAAAGTAAAACTATAACAGGAAAAGTGCACTAGACATGAAATAAAGCAAACACGAATGTAGGTAAAGAATAGAAGCGAGATGATGAACATGCAATAAATTCTACTGTACAAGTTGGCAAGGTATACTTGCCTGGGGTTGCACGAGAACCAACAATGTATCGTTAATCAACAAGTCAGAAAGTCCAAGTCATCTCAACTGCTCTGAAAGCTGAAATAAACGTTACCAACATTCTCAGAATAGTCAAATTAGCTAGGATTACCTGTCCTTAAGTCCAATTCTGGACACGGCGCAAAATGGTAATTTCGGGCAAAAACGATATCCGCCGTTGGACCCGCTTTGCACCGAAAAGCGTGCAGGGTCAATGGTCTCTATATCTCAAACTACATGTCTACAGATCCGATTTTTCGATACGAACCCAACCGTATGTCCAGAGTTGGATTTCGACGGGCCGTGCACAAAATCCCGTTAAGTGGGACCGTAGGGCCCGTAAAACGGCGATTTTATCAACTGTCTCAAATTGGACCAAACTTGGCTTACAGGACCAAAAAAACGATACGGTCCTGTTGGCGCAGTTTTGTCTCGATCTGACGAGCGTGCACAAAGTATTGAGAAATTTGCAAAGTGCACGATACGGTGAATTTTGACGGATACGCATCAAATTCGTCGCGCACTAAGTGACGTTTGACCATTTGCCTCCGCCAAAGCCCACACGACCACGAAGTCGATACACAGCTTTCGATGCGTTCGGTTCGCGACCACGTCGCTCGAATGGCGGGACGCACGTCATGTGGATGATTTCCTAGATTTTGAAACAGTTCACAGGTTTTTTTCTTGATCTTTCCTATGATTTCTTTTACTGATTACACAACTAGAAATTAAACTAAAATGGGGTTTCCATCTCCTATAGGTTGTCTCTAGGTTTGTTTAAATAAATTTTTAATACGTCAACGGGTCGGCAAAATTTGCCTTCCAACTACGGTTTGGGTTTCGATTACTGTTCAATTTTGAACAGTTTTTCGGGATTTTCCTATCGATTTCCCAAGAAATCTAGTCCTATTTTAGAATCTAAAAGAAGGGACATGTAGATGGTCATATACGCTACGTGTATAAATTTACAGATTGAAATTCTATTGATCGATGAGCAGGAAATTGTACCTAGAAATCGCCGTCTCAACTGTTACTGCTGTATTGCTGTTACAGCGGCTGCTTGTGCGTGCGGCTCCTGGCCGACTCCGGCGGTCCCCCGGCGGCGCCCGGCGTCGAGGTGGCCGCCAGGACATCGAGGAGGGGCACCGTGGGTTTTTGGGTAGAGCTAGGGTTTTGTTTCGAGTTTCTCTCGAACTCGATTTCTCGCTATCCCTTCGTATATATATTTGTTCGACTGCATATAATCGAGCGGGTTAAGGCTCGGTTTCAGCCAGGGGTAGCTGTCAGCTTGGGCCAGATTGCGCCTTTGGGCTGAAGGGGAAAGATGGGGCAGGCCGAGAGGGGTTTGGGCTGGGCTGAGTTTGCTTGGCCGGCCCGGGGCTGCTACTGCTATCCCTTTTATTTTTCTATTTCTTTTCTTATTTCTTTTTATTATATAAATATACCTACATAATATGTTTATACACTTTTATACATATATACACCCATATATAATATATATATGTATATTTATACACGTACACATACACACGTATACGTGTATATATTTATATATATATATATATATATATATATATATATAATATATATATATATATGTATGTATTTTTTTTATATATATATATATATGTATTATATATATATAATAATATATATTTTTTTATATAATATATGTATGTATAATTATATATATATATAGATATATTATACATACATATATATATATATATATATATATATATAAATAATATATTATATATATTATATATATATATATATATGTATATATATATACACATACACCACACACACACACATATATATATATAATATATATATATATAATATATATATATATATATATATATAATATATATATATACATGCATATGTTAAATACATACATATACCATATTTTTATATTTATAAATACATACTTATATATATATATATATATATATATATACCATGAATACAATTTTAAATAATAAACTATTCCAAGTATTCCATTATTGCCATATAGAATCTTATGTACACATACAACTTTTATACAAATAAATAAAATAAAATAATATGGTTTCATATGTATATATAAAGCCTAATTTCCCTATACCATAAATGCACTACTATACATTTTTTTTTTAATGCACTACTATACATATAATATATTCAAATAATATATACCTAGTTATTTCCATAAAAACAAGCATATTGTTAAGGAAGATTATTTACTTATGATATTCATATAAAATATCACTTCTAATAGAGAAAACATATAATACATATATATATATATATTATATATATATATAGATATATATAGATATATATATATATATTTTATATATATATATATATATATATATAATATATAGATATAATAATCGTTTCCACTTGTCGTCTAAATCACTAGAGTAACTGCCAATACATATACATCTATATGGTCATCTCTGAACATACTACCCGACTACATGGTTTGGACTCGGTTCGGTGCAGTCCAAACTAAGTTGGTACAACCGGGTCACCTAAAGTCAAATAATATTATTAATAAATAATAAATTATTTATAGTTGTCATGTCCAACTTAGCCGGGTTTTCCTAGTCAGGACACACTTATGGCTCGGCCTTCCCTGGCATGGCTAATACACTAGTCTAGGCACACCACTGCACTATCGGTGCCCCGATTGCTAGTCACCTTGTACTCCAAATCGCAACCATGGCTACAGTCATCTACCGTAATAATTAACTAAATAATTAATTCTAAAATTCTAAAATTCACCATTTAAATCAAATAAATAATAATAATAAAAAATAATTCAAATTTTTGGGAAGGGGAGCTACAAATCTACCCACCTTAAAATAATTTCGTCCTCGAAATTCCAATTCATGACTATTCCTTAAAATTCAAAATCTTAATCTTCTCAAATTTAATTTCTCCAAAAATATTTTTTGGCCTTCTCTAGTCATTTGGTAAATCTGAATACTTGAGGACTTTTACCCACCTTCGGTCACTCTACTCCCTTGAAACACAGGTCACTAAATTCTTATAGTCTTCTAACTAGTTGCTTACAAGTCTACCGATAGATATCTAGAGCTTGTGGCATCTATCCCTAATATCTGTAAACAATCAAAACTCAATAATCATGCAATATAACATAATTTAAGAATTCCTAACGATTTCTAAACAGCATGATCATTCGTCACCCCGAAATAGGAAGCGACGAGAATCAATGAAACGAAAAGCAAGGAAGTATAATCGAGAGCAAAATATGAAATTTTCAAGGACGTAGAGAATTTCTAGGAAAATTTTCAAGGCAGAGTGGATTGAGATTTCTAAGGGTTTAGTCCGTTGTGCAGGCTCGTACCGGTACAGTTACGTAACCGATACGATATGCTCTGACCTGCATGGGCCACCATAAAACTTGTCACGACCCGCACCCGCTTTTCGGACGCGAGTTCGAGAGCAAGCCAGCTACGTATCGAGCGGACTCCAGCCGACTCGAGTATGTATAAGCTGTTAAGGTCATGGATATCATGATGGTCTAAACTGTATCTTAACAAGAATCAAATAAAACGAGAAGGACAAGTATGGGTCATGGTCTGCAGCCCATTAGCATATTGTCCGATTAGACTCTAAGAAGATATGAGTCTATAATATAAGCAAAAAATATCATGGTACTGAATATAAAGCACAAGAAGATAATAAATATCACCAACAAATACCTGTATCATACATCGCTATCCTCTACCATCCTGCTCTGCTAACTAACTCCATGCAGTCGCTAAACCTGAAGAGATCATCAGGTCCTCAGAGGACTAGCAAGATACATAATATACAAGCCAACATGTAACAGTAAAAAGAAGCAAGAAAGAAACAATCAAGGGTATCCAACGAGACAAAATGAACCAAGACACAAGATCTAAACACGAGGATCCTAAGACACGGCATGCCATACTAGAAATGGCTGGCTATAAACTGCAGTCAAGGCAAGTACTCACAATCTATAGTATCTCAATCGCTGTCAAGGCAAGTACATACAACCAAGATGGTAGCCAATCCTAGTACAAAATCCTATAGACCATAGTCAAGGTAAGTACTCATAATCTATAGAATGTCAAAGTCAAATCCACTCAAGTCATGTCAAGTCAAGTCAAGTCAAGTATAAATCAAGTCGAGAAAATCGTGGTGTGGGACTAGACGACTCTATCAAGCAATACGTATAAGACTAACATAGTGTAACAGATAGAAATGTCATAACAGAAGAAAACAAGAATGTTCAGACAACTAGAATCATGTAAAGTGAAACTATAACAGGAAAAGTGCACTAGACATGAAATAAAGCAAACACGAATGTAGGGAAAAGAACAGCAGCGAGATGATGAAATGCATATAATTCTACTGTACAAGTTGGCAAGGTATACTTGCCTGGGGGTTGCACGAAGAACCAACAATATATCGCCAATCAACAAGTCAGAAAGTCCAAGTCATCTCAACTGTCTCCGAAAGCTGAAATAAACGTTACCAACATTCTCAGAATAGTCAAATTAGCTAGGATTGCCTGTCCTTAAGTCCAATTCTGGACACAGGGCAAAATGGTAATTTCGAGCAAAAATGATGTCCGCCGTTGGACCCGCTTTGTACCGAAAAGCGTGTCAGGGTCAATGGTCTCTATAGTCATCAACTATATATTACAGATCCGGTTTCTGATACTAACCCAACCGTAGTCCAGAGTTGGATTCCGGCGGGCCGTGCACAAAATCGTCCGTTGAGTGGGACCGTAGGGCCCGCAAAACGACGATTTTATCAACTGTCTCAGAATTAGACCAAATTTGGCATACAGGACTATAAAAACGATACGGTCTTGTTGGCATAAGTTTCGTCTCGATCTGACGAGGGCACAAATTAATTGAGAAATTAGCAAAGTGCACGATACGGTGAATTTCGACGGATACGTATCAAATTCGTCGCGCGCACGCGACCAATTTGAATTCCGCCAAAGCCCACACGACCACGAAGTCGATACGCAGCTTTTGATGCTTTCAGTTCGTGACACGTCGCCCGGAATGGCGGGACGCACGTCGTGTGGATGAATTTCTAGATTTTTGAAAACGGTTTCACAGGTTTTTTCTTTCCTATGATTTCTTTTACTGATTACACAACTAGAAATTAAACTAATAATGGGGTTCCTTCTCCTATAGGTTGTCTCTAGGTTTGTTCAAATAGAATTTTTAATAAGTCAACGGTGTCGACGAAAATTTGCCTTCCAACTTACGGTTTTGGGTTTCGATTCCTGTTCAATTTTGAATAGTTTTTCGGGATTTTCCTATCGATTTCTCGAGAAATCTAGTCCAGTATTGTAGAATCTAGAAGAAGGGACATGTAGATGGTCATATAGGCTACGCGTATAAACAATTTACAGATTGAAATTCTATTGATCGATGAGCAGGAAATTGTACCTAGAAATCGCCGTCTCAATGTTACTGCTGTGTGCTGTTTAAAGCGGCTGTGTGCGCGCGGCTCCTGGCCGACTGCGGCGGTCTTCCGGCGGTGCTCCGGCGTCGAGGTGGCCGCCAGGACATCGAGGAGGGGCGCGTGGGTTTTGGGTAGAGCTAGGGTTTTGTTTCGAGTTTCTCTCGAACCTCGATTTCTCGCTATCCCCCTCGTATATATATTTGTTCGACTGCACATAATCGAGCGGGTTAAGGCTCGGTTTCAGCCAGGGGTAGCTGGTCAGCTGTGGGCCGGATTGAGCCTTTGGGCTGAAGGGGAAAGATGGGACTGGGCCGAGAGGGGTTTGGGCTGGGCTGAGTTTGCTTGGCCGGTCTGGGGCTGCTACTGCTATCCCTTTATTTTTCTATTTCTTTTTCTTATTTCTTTTATTATATAAATATACCTACATAAATATTTTTATACACTTTTATACATATATACACCAATATTAATATATATGTATATTTATACACGTACACATACACACGTATACGTGTATATATTATATATATTATATATATATATATATATATATATATATATATATATATATATATATATATATATATATATTATATATTTTATATATATAGATATATTATATATATATATATATATATATATATATATATATATATATATATATACATGCATATGTTAAATACATATATATACCATATTTTTATATTTATAAATACATACTTATATATATACATATATATATATATATATATATATATATATATATATATATATATATATATATATATATATAGATAATATACCATGAATACAATTTTAAATAATAAACTATTCCAAGTATTCCATTATTGCCATATAGAATCTTAATGTACACATACGACATTTTATACAATAAAATAAATAAAATTATATGGTTTCATATGTATATATATAAAGCCTAATTTTCCCTATACCATAAATGCACTACTATACATATACATATATTCAATATATATATACCTAGTTAATTTCCATAAGAACAAGCATATTTGTTAAGGAAGATTATTTACTTATGATATATATAAAATATCACTTCTAATAGCGAAAACAAATAATACATATATATATAATCGTTTCCAACTTGCCGTCTAAATCACTAGAGTAAACTGCTAATACAATATACATCTATATGTCGTCTCTGAACATACTACCCGACTACATGGCTTGGACTCGGTTCGGTGCAGTCCGAACTAAGTTGGTACAACCGGGTCACCTAAAAGTCAATAATATATTAATAAATATTAAATTATTTATAGTGGTCATGTCGCAACTTGGCCTGGTTTTCCTAGTTAGGACACACTTATGGCTCGGCCTTCCCTGGCATGGCTAATACACTAGTCTAGGCACACCACTGCACTATCGGTGCCCCGATTGCTAGTCACCTTGTACTCCAAATCTCAACCATGGCTACAGTCTACCGTAATAATTAACTAAATAATTAATTCTAAAATTCTAAAAATCACCATTTAAATCAAGTAAATAATAATAATAAAAAAATAATTCAAAATTTTTGGGAAGAGGAGCTACAACGCAGGACTATGTTCTTTTGTTGACACTATGCTGCACGATAAGGCTGCTCGGCTGGATTTTTCCTGCACCGAAATGCCATATACTTATTTGTTTGTGTGGTTATACTACACCATCCCAACTTGATGGACCCTGAAATGGGTAAAGTTGGAGACAACTTTATCAGGCGTTATTCCAATGCTTAATGGAATATAAACGCACTTTTAGAATGTAGAAGAGCTTTGAATCGAGGATCTGGATGGAGATTTTAACGTGTTCCTCCTCCTCCAGGATATGAGAATCTTCATCCACATCTCATGAATTTAGAAGCGGCATCTCTCCATCTGTCTTCGACTAATTTTGTACGGTTAAAGACAATCCTTCCGTCTCACCTAGTATATTGATTTGAAGAGTGTTTTCTAGAACTATATTTGCCAAGTCGATTCGATCGACAATTTGGCTATGACCAGATGCATATGGGGAATGCCACTACTGCCTTCAGGCCAAAGGTTTCTTGATTGATGGTGCTAAAGCTTGGAGATATTATAATGCCAGATGCACCATGGCTAAATTATCTATGCCCCATAATATTGCTCAGGGTCCGTGTATGTTATACACATACGCGAATTTTATACTTCGGTAAACACTTTTGCCGAAAACATTCATCTGGCCCACAGCTTTGCCAGTAATAAGAGATCAAAGGCTGGAGTCCGTACTACACAATTGTTCAAGTATGCAGAAGATCGAGACCTTGCCGATGAACCTCTGAAGGCTTCTCTTGTAGGCTTCTTAGATGAAGTAAATAATACATTGGGCGTATCATTAAAAGTACAAAAGAAAAAGTCTCCTGCCAAGGGGCTTAAGAAAAGGAAGACTAGAGATTCATCTGCTCCTTCACATCATGATGATCTTCCTTCTTCTCCTAAGGCTCCGAAAAAAAAAAGACGAAGACCACTTTGGTCATTAGTGAACAACCTACTACTAGGAAAACTCGGTCCCAGTCAAAACAGATGCATACTGGGGGTCTCCCTTGGAGAGGAAGAAATAACTCCTTCGTTTCTAAAATAGAGTGGAGTCATCCGAGAAGAAGTGCCCAGAATGTAAGATGACCTTGATGAGGTCGAAGAAGAACCTGTAGCACCTCTACTACGGAAGGCCAGAAGAAAATTACTGGTGACTCGAGCAGAACGTCAAAAAATTGATGCTTCCTCCCTCCCAAAGGAATTTGATATATCATTATCCTCGCAGAAGGATCTACCACCTCAAAAAAGTAATTTCTATACCTTTAAGCATAATTTAAAATATGAATGATATGTATTTATATTATTCTATTTATTTATAGAGACTATAGCAATTGATATTCCAGTCTCAGTTACTACCGAAGAAATTCCAGGATATCGAGTTGTACAGACGACTATTTTCGTAACTGTACTGGCTGCAGCAGGAGTAACACTGTTATCCCCGACTCTAAATGACGCAGAGGTTACATCCCTCGAAGAGGAGTTGCCTCCTATAGAACCTTAAGCTGGGGTTGTCGATCTTCTGGCCACTCAAACTCCTACTCGTTCTCAAGAAGATCGAGAAATGATAGATGCCCTCCTGGATTGTGACTATGGCGATGTGTCAATCGGAGATAATTTTGTAAGTGTTGCTGAAGAAGAACCAGTTTCAGTAGATGTCCCACTGATACAGACTGAAGAAGGCCATATAAATGTTGAGGGTGAAGAACACCCCGTTGTTGAGGAGGGGCATCCAAGCCTAAAAATTGATGAGCCTAAAAATAACGAAGATCAGGCTACAGCTCTTGAAGATGCTGGGAATGATGAAAATCCTAACGTTGTTGTTATAGAGACTCAGACCCCTACTGATCAAGCTTTTGAAGTCAGGGATGCGGAAGAGATTGCCCCAGCTGACCAAGAAGAATTAGGGGCCGGAAGTAGCCGTTATTTATCAGGTGGTTCCGATGCTTGAAGTAGTCCGGCATCTGTGTCTGAAACTACCATGGCTAGGCTCCATTTTGATCTGGACATGCCCCGTGAAACCCTATATGTATTGCCAGGATCAGGAAAAATTTTGACTTTTATTTACCTTAATTCCTGTAATGACTGAGTATCTTGATTACAGTGGGTCATATGGGGACACTTGCAAAAGTTGCGTCGACCACATTCAGTTTTAGCTCGACCATGGCTCCCCTAGATATGGGGACCCAAACTGGAGAGAAAAGTTCTTCTATGATGCCAGTACTCAGGCCTCCTGGTGTTTAATCTGTAATTCCTTCAACTACTACAGAAAATAGAATCCAAACAGAAGTAGCTACACCTCGTATCTCAGCAATGACCAGAGCTGTCGTCGAAGCTTATAAGTCAGTATAGATGGCTCTTGACTTAGCTTTCCATGCACCCTGCCTCACTCATGTGGGAGCATACATGTAGGCGCATAGACTATGCATCCTGCCTCACTCATGTGGGTGCATAGACTATGCACCTTGCCTCACTCATATGGGCGCATACATGTGGGCGCATGCTACTCTCAGCACATACATTTTGGATCCATGCTCTTCATGACAGTCCATTGACCCCCACTGTGCCATCTCTTACAATTACCTATGTTTGTCCCCATGGTCCTTAGTGTGAGTTGTGACTTTACTTATACTCTTTACTTGACTGGTCCTATAATGTTATTTTCTATGTTGCACATATACTCTGAGTTTTAAATACGATCTTGGTATGGCACGTACACTCTCTAATAACTCCTTGATAGGGGCACGCCGTGGTGCGCTTACATGAACACGATATGACAATGTGACTTTACATGATAACTCTTAATAGTGACCCGTCGTGGTGCACTCTTGACAAAAAACATGACATGAATAGACTTGATAGTGGCCCGCTGAGGCGCACTCTTGACAAGTAATCTTGATAAGTAACCTAACATGATAATCTTGATATAATGTTACGACGACTATCTTGACTTGCTAAGTAACTCTCGTCTTGACACCGTGGATGATTTCTCTTGATTGTATTTGTACAAGCTACATATCTCATCTTGCATCATGTCTAGGACATGAATTCCTGAATTCCACGGTCAAAGATTTATACTGAATCTGACTAAGTTAATGACTAGATTGATTAAGTAGTCCATGAAGAGATTTTCCAGCTACAGGCAATCCCGTTATCTTGTGCTCTAATTGGACTTGTAGCCTGCCGTCGAGTAGGGCACATTTCCAGTACACTGTCATGTGTTGCACCCCCAAGTCACCTAATCTAACTCTCTTAACTTGCAACTAGATAACCTGGATTAAGTCTACAGGGCTTGTGGCTGTTGGAACATCCCAATGTATCTTGTTAGTAACTAGGCTTGTGATAACCCTAGTTAGTTAAAGTATCAAGCCGTACTCATTGCTTGGCTGATATTGATGGATGGAGTCCAGTCTAGTCTTGTCTAGATCCAACACATGGCTATCTCAGGACATGCTTACTTATGCTTTACTCTTGGCAATAAATGGCTAGAGACCCGGTTCTGTTCAGGCGAAGGGTTACAACCCCAGTCCTTATTTGGTTTAAGGATTGTAACCTGGCTTCCAGAATAGTTCTTTGTCCTCTCGTCATTTGTTGCCTTAATTATATTTTATATTTTCTTGTTATTATTCTTGTTTATGTTCTGACATGCTGGTTTTAGTTCTTAAGTAAAGCCTCACTTGTGGCACTTGCTCTTTCTGGGGTCTGACCCAGCTAGTTTTGTATGGACAGATTTTGGAGTAGCTCCCGAAGATCTCCCAGCCTTCCAGCCAGATGGTGAACACTAGACATAATCTTGGCAATGAGTGGAATTTATTTTGCTCTCCCACTCCATTGTAAATTATTCTTTTGAGGCATTTAACCGTCGAGTAAGTGTTAGCTCGTGTTGAATTTACATTCCTGTCTGCATAAGGGTTGTAAAATGATTGACAAATCCTAGGATTGATCATGTATGACTGAAACTCTTGCTAGTCCTCGTATTTTGTACGACTAGCTTCGTGATCATCATTATATGAAATGTATGGGACGCCTTACTATTGAATATTTGATGGTCTAACATCTTGTAACTATTATTACTTGCTTGAGATTGAGACACTAGGCTTATTATTGACCATAAGAGACTGATGGCTTATAGATAAACCCTCATACATCTAGACAGCCGTGACCGTATATCGAGGTGGGTTATACTTTTATATACATAGCTGGCTGTGTCTGTCCTCCGCTCTCCAGTATTCTGGTTCTGGGGCATGACACGCTTTGTCGAGACAACTTCTACGGTTGAGTGCTTTAAGACTGAATCTGCAGAGAAAGAGAGAGAAGCTGCTGAATTTCAAGTTCGCCTCCGGGATCTGGAAATTGAAATGGGTCGGCTCTAAGAAGCAGTCAAAGCAGCTCGACGACGTGAAGAAGATGTATTGGAAATGCATCAAATTGCTGCGAGTCAATTAGATGACTTGAGGAGGCAACGGGATACACTTATCCAAATCGAAGGTGCAGAACTAGAACACCGAGCTAATTCGCTACAACCTTTTGATCCAGAGACTGGGAGAGCTCTTGCTAGACAAAGGATACTCGACTCCAGAGTAGAGAGGGCTGAGAATTTGAAAAGACTAATTATTGATCTCAGCACTCAGCCTCCCCAATGAAGCAATCTATAGGATCTTTTGTCTTTTTGTCTTCACATGATGTACTTTTTGATATTTTGAATATTATTGAAATAAGAATTAATAAACTTTTTGTGGCTCCATTACTTATTATATATCTATAGTAGATATAAGTAATAGATAGGAATAGAAAAATATGTTCAGAGGTACCGGACATAACATATCTCTTAAAAGAAAATAATAATACTAATTATATCAGTTCAGAGGTAATGTGGATATGACAGAATATAATTCTCAGAATATTGTCATTTCAAAAGACGATTTTATTAGATGTAATGTAGACGTAATAAGTCGCTGATATAAATGATAGAATTCAGAGGCAATATGAACATGAATTCATGTATTCGTTGATTATCTTTGAATCAGTTGGGATTCAAAAATAAGATATCTTTTTAAATGATTGGGTTCCAAAAGGTTGGGTTTATGATCAGGTGATATGATATGGATATATTTTCCTGGGGATTTTAAGAGTTTATCAGAAGGGTGAACAAAAGACAACAACTCAACTCTTTTAGTATGTACAACATTCAAAGAATATTTTACATTTCCTTCAGACATAGTACTTTTTTAAGAATATGTCATTAATAGGCATCATATCAACTCGGCCATCCATCTCGGTTAGTTGATAAGCTCTATTTGAGAAAACCTTGCTTACAATATAGGAACCTTCCCATTTTGCTTCGAATTTGCCCTTGCTTATGTGTGTCATAGTCATAGGACGTTTGACAGTAAGGACTATTCGCATTTTTGGAATGCTCGTACTTTGACTTTTCGGTTGAATGCTTTGGAGATACGGGCTTGATATAGCTTAATATACTGTTGAGCTAGTAATCGTTTCTCATCTAACGCTTTAAGCTCCTGAAGTCGAATGCGATCATTGTTTTCTGTTGTGAGTTCATTGGCAATTGCAATCCTTAAGGAGGAGATTTGAATTTCTAATGGTAGGACAGCTTCACATCTATACACTAAGGAGAAAGGTGTGCAACCAGTTGGAGTGAGTATAGTAGTGCGATAAGCCCATAGACATTCTCTAAGTTTTTCACTCCAGTTTCTTTTATTGGTAGAAACAAATTTCTCGAGAAGCTTGATAATAGTTTTGTTGAATGCTTCAGCCAAACCGTTAGCGGCAGGATTGTAGGCCGTGGAAGAAACATTATTGATTTTGTTATCATCACAAAATCGAGTAAACTTTTAACTGATGAATTGTGGTCCATTATCATGAATGATTCATCGAGGAACACCGAATCTATATATCACATGATGTTTAATGAAGTTGACGACGTTGCTAATCTTGACTTCAGATAAAGGTATAGCTTCGACCCATTTCGAAAAGTAATCGGTTATAGCTAGTATAAACCTATGTCCTTTAGACGATGGTGGATTGATAGAACCAATGACATCCATACCCCAAGCTTCAAAGGGCCATGATGCGATAGTTGGATGAAGGAACTCCGACGGTTGATGGATGAAGTCTGCATGGATTTAACAGGCTCGACATTTTCTTGCATATTCAATGGCATCTGATACCATAGTGGGCCAATAGTAGCCCATATGTCGGATACGATCTTATAATTTAGGGTCAGGCTGATGTGCACCACACACCATCGTGATCTTCCCGTAGTATTTATTTTGCTTCATCTCCAACAAGATAATGTAAGAGTAGACCATCAAATGTTCGTCGATAAAGGGTCTTAGAAGTATGATTGTAATAAAACCAGACTGATCGCCTATGAATTGTTGTAGCTTCCTTAGAATCTTCAGGTAAAATGTCATATACCACGAAGTCAATGAAAGGAGCTCTCCAGTCTTCACTAATGACATTTATTTCAGTTGAATTGCTGAACTCAATATTTGAGTTATTTTCAATACAAAATAACTCTCTGTTAGTGATGACAATCATTTGTTGCCTTTTTACTGGGATTGCTAATATGGCTGCCAAATTAGCTAATGCATCATCCTCCATATTACATATTCGATGTATATTTTTAATGAAGAAACCCTTGAATAATGTAGCCAGCTTATCTGCCGCTTCATGATATGGGACAAGATCCTGGTGTTGAACTTCATACGTGCCTCTAACCTGAATGACAATTAGTTAGAGTCTCCATATACTTCAAGATATTTAATATCTAATTGTTTAGCCAATTGGAGACAAATAAGCGGAGTGTTGTATTCATCCATGTTATTGGAACATGACTCGTTTAAAGAATAAGCTCTTTGAAAAGCTAATCCTTCTGGCGATACAAGGATGATTCCAACTCCAGCGACAATGGCACATTTTGGTCCTATTCTGGATGCACCGTTAAAGAATAGACGCTAGGCAAGAATTTTTTCTGAAATCATATTGGATTCCAAAGTTTCATCTGAAATCTTGTCATATAGTTTAGATATTTCGGGAATTGGATGAGCGGCCAGGAAGTTAGCAAGAGCTTGACCCTTAACAGACTTTTGAGGAATATAAACCATATCATATTGTGCTAATAATATG
Organism: Iris pallida; assembly: GCA_029216955.1. Lineage (NCBI taxonomy): Eukaryota > Viridiplantae > Streptophyta > Magnoliopsida > Asparagales > Iridaceae > Iris > Iris pallida. The sequence continues at coordinate 8,920,931 of JANAVB010006993.1, read as the reverse complement.
GCCCATGTAGCAAGCCTAGAATTGAGTGTACTGGCTTCTTCATCAAGACCCGGAGAGGGTTAACTCTGTAAATAACATGAATAGTTTGGCCGGTGATATAATGCCTCATCTTTTGAACAGCAAACATCAAAATTAGACATTCTTTTTCTACTGGAATGTATCGATATTTAGCTCCGATCATTGTACGGCTGAGATAATAGATAGCTTGTTTATGACCTTCTTTTTTTCTAAGCTAGTAAGGCACCCAATGAATGATCCATTGCTCGAACATACATCAGAAAGGGTATTCCTGAGATTGGAGGTACTAGAACTGGAGGGTTCATCAAGTACCGCTTTATATCTTCAAATACTTGCTGACATTCTTCAGTCCAAATAAAAGCCACACCATTCTTTATGAGTTGAGTGAACGGTCTACAACGTCCAGAGAGATTTGAGATGAATCTTCTGATGTACGCAAGCCGTCCCTGGAATCCTCCTAGCTCTTTTAGGTTGGGTGGAGGATGCATCTCTTGAATAGCTTTGATTTTCTCAGGGTCAACGTGTATACCTTTAGAGGTAATAACGAATTCGAGAAATTTGCCACTAGAGACTCCCAGGAATGACTTTGTGGGATTCATCTTAAGTTGATGTTGGTGCATTAGATCGAATATAGTTCTCAAGTCTTGGATGTGTTTTTCCTTTAGACGACTTTTGACAGCAATATTATTTACATAGCATTCAACTTTCTTCCGCAAATGATTACGAAAGATAGTACTCATAGCCCGCTGATAAGTTATACCAGCATTTTTAAGACCAAAAGGCATGACAGTGTAGCAATAGACTCCGAGAGCAGTACGAAAAGATGTATATTTCTCATCTTCTAGGTGCATCTTGATTTGATTATATCCTGAGACTCCATCCATAAAATACTTTTGTTCAAATCCATAAGAATTTCGATCATGACATCAGTGATCGGAAGAGGAAATTCGTCCTTAGGGTAATCTTTATTAAGGTCTCTGAAGTCGATACAGACTCGGACCATCCATTTTTCCTTTATAATTGGGACAACGTCAGCCACCCTGTCGGATGTTGTTCTTCTCTGACGAAGCTACAGGTGATGAGCTTCTTGACTTTAGCTTCTATGGCGTCAATCATGTCAGGTCAAAATTGACGTTGTTGTTGCTTGACTGGCCTCACATTCGACAGAATATTGAGCTTGTGAGTAGCGATCTGGGGATCCAATCCCGGCATGTGTTTATAGCACCAAGCGAATACATCAATGTATTCCCTAATAAGTTGAATCAGTTCTTGTTTATCCGCTTTAGGGAGGCTTTTGCTGACAAATATTGGTCTAGGGGAGGCTTCATCCCCAACATCAACTTGAACCAACTGATCTTCGGTAGGCGGTTCACATTGCTCAAAGCGAAGCTCCCATTGAGTATTCATCCTTTTTCCCCAAGAATCAAATTCAGAGGCTTAGTCAAATTTTTTGTCGTCTTCTGAGAACTTGAAAGTTACCATATTGGAAGATAGAGTCACTCAATGGACTATTGGCACATTTATTTTGATAACGTTAACAGCATCTTCGTGGTTTAGTTTTCTCTATATTTCAGCTAACAGATAATCACTCAAGCTCTCCAACAAAAAGATCTATCCATTCAAACCGAGTCATCAAAGCCTTATGGAATTCATTAAAAGAAAACTGAAGAAAAGACCAGCGCACCTTAAAGACAGCTCTCAAAAGAATCAAGATTTCGAGTCTGTACAAGGTCTAGGTCCTTTTGTATAACACCTAAGGTTAGATGACAAACATAAAGCTCTCTTTTTTTAAGTAAAAAAATCAATGACAAAAGAAATGGCATACCGACGGTATACCGCTGTATACCGACGGTATACCGTTTCTGAACAACAAAATATTCTGTGACAAAACTCTACATACCGACGACATACTACAGTATACCGGCGGTATACCGTTTTGTGAGCCACAAAATGTTTTGTGACAAAACTCGGCATACCGACGACATACTACAGTATACCGGCGGTATACCGTTTTATGATCCACAAAATATTCTGCGACGAAACTTGGCATACTAACAACATACTACAGTATACCGGCGGCATACCATTTTGTGAGCCACAAAATATTCTGTGAGGAAAATTGGTATACCGACGGCATGCCGTTTTATACCGACGGTATACCGACTTCGTCTGATTTCATTTTTGAATGGACAAAATACTAGCATTAAATGCTCCCAACGGATAGATTTATTACCGTTACTGTTCCGAATGGTATGCCGATGGTATGCCGGTCCATACCGACGGTATGTCGTCCGTATTATGTTCAGGAGCATTAAATGCTATTCTTTCTTGTTTTTCTGTATAAATGGATTCCTTCTTCTCATTGAAGGTTATCCACTTATGTCACACCCAGATTCCGTAGAATCGATAGTCGTCCCCCGGGCGTGATGCTGTGCGAACCTAAGTTGTGATCGCACAAGGCATAGTCATAAGGTTATCCGAAACACAACATCAAGTTAGAGTACGCAGAGATGATTGATTGACACATTTGAAATAGAAGTAAAGTTTTCATTGATAATAAAACTTTATTTACATTAACTCCATTACAATCATTGCCGTGCAGGCTACAACATGACTCGACTAACAAAATAAACACTGATGAGGTAGTCGTTCCATACATTACATCCCTTTTTACAAGCAAAATATAATGCTTTCCACCTGCTATCGAGGGGAGTCGAGTCGTCATCTTCTTTTGGACTAAGTGTGGGGCCTTCAAAAGAAATTCAGAAACAAGCTTTTAACACACGGACGAGGCTTCAAAAGTGTTTGTACCGCCTTGAGCTTTAAGCGGCACGCCCTTCGGGGTTCGGGGTACCTGCTTGGAGAGCGAGGATCAGTACATTACATTTTGTACTGGTGCGTAGCTATTGAAGTTCCAAGCTCTCATTTGGTTGAAGTGTTTACATGACTTAGTTTATGAATGTTTCTAACCATCCTAATGGATTTCAAACAAGCATATGACAAGCATAATATGAAATACGTTGGACTTACCCACGGCGGACCGTGCCGTACCTTATGAAACTTACCATGTTCTTCCCGGTCAATTGTTATCATTTTCATACCAAGTGTAATATCACGTGTGATTAGTCACTGACATAACAAGTCATCCTGGATGTATAGCTTCGTTAATCGGGGTCCTTCCAACGCGGGTAGCAAGCCCCATTTGCAAGTCCCCGCTTAACCCGTGCTATCATCCAACACAACTATACCCTGTTTCCTCCTAGGCCGAAATGGTCCCGTGGCCCCGGGTTGCCGCTCGAGGATACTATCACCTTGTCGGCAAGTTGTCCTTGACCGTACAACAGCAAATTTAGTTATTAAGGTGTAGCCTATATTCTCTTTAAAAACTTGATCATTTTACCGTGTCCATGTCCTTGCATTAATTCTTTCATTCGCAACAACACTATTGATTTTGCCTAAGAAGGGGTCGAGAAGAGAAAGGTCAGCCACTCACCTTGAGTTTACTTCAGGCAAGAGAACTTCTTGGTCGCGCTAGACGTCGCCTACGCGATTACCTGAAATCGTACAAGCAACCGATTAGAACACTGCATTATTCACGAAGTTCGATAGGAAATACGAGTTCAAAATGCAAGCCATGAAAACCATCGAAAATATTCACGAAAATGCATTCAGAAAACAAAGCCAAAACCAATACAAGCGACGTGAAAAGCAGAGCAATGAGAGGTCTCTCCCGACTCAGCCGCAGAGTCAATCCTTGAGGCATAACCCGCTGAATATGAAACTTGGTTCCGAAGAAGCCATTCCATAACGGGGAATGGATCTTAATTCAACAGTTCCCGTTCGATCGACTCGATCGATCCTGACCTATCGGTCCCGAGAGAATCGATAGCGACAGTGTTCCTTTCTCGTGTACCCCGTGGACTGAGAACGGGGCACGATGTAGGGACGGGGCACTACACCATAACCAACTAAGAAAAAGTTTCGTCCTCGAAACTTAAGAATAGAACCTACCTCTACGAGAACAACAAAGAAATTTTTTTTCATTTCTGACTCAAGCTTCCATGTCGACTACTCGACCGAATGGTTTCTTTAGAGGACACAGACGAGAAAAATAGCACGGTTGAGGAGAAGTTTATCCTTGTGCTCCAAGATTTGTACCGACTCTTTGACATATGACAAGTCTGCCTTCAGATCCAGCATACCCAAATCTACCACATGGCTCGGATCGTGCACGTACTTCCATAATTATGAGACGTAGAAGACGTCATGTACCTCCGACAATGCAGGCGACAAGGCAATTTGGTAAGCTACCGGGACGACTCGCTTCAATATTTCGAACGGACCAACAAATCTTGGGCTCAATTTCCCCTTCGCACCGAACCTGGAAACTCCACGCATGGGCATTACTTTCAAGAATACATGGTCGCCTTCCGAGAACTCGAGGGGGCGTTGGTACGTGTCGGTATAGATCTTCTGCCGACTTTGTGCTATCTTCAATCTCTCCCGTATTAACTTGACCTTCTGCATGGTCTGCTCCACCAGCTCCGGACCAAGTATCTGCCGTTCCCCGACTTCATCCCAGTAAATGGGCGATCTGCACTTCCGACCGTATAAAGCTTCATACGGTGCCATTTGGATGCTAGACTGATAGTTGTTGTTGTATGCAAACTCAGCACCATTTGGATGATGAACGTCCCAACTTGACTTCAAGTTGATCGTACAGAGTCGTAACATGTCTTCGAGAATTTGGTTCACCCGCTCTGTTTGGCCGTTAGTCTGAGGATGATAAGTTGAGCTAAACTTCAACTTGGTCCCCAACGCTGAATGAAGACTACTCCAGAAGCGAGCTACGAACCGTCCATCCCGATCCGACACGATAGAGACTGGGACCCCGTGCAGCCGAACTATTTCATCAAGGTATATCTGGGCAAGTCGGTCGACGCTCCAAGTAACTTTGATGGCGATGAAGTGCGCTGACTTGGTTAGTCGATCGACGATGACCCAGATGGCGTCGTTCCCCCACGGCGTCCTCAACAAGCCAACAACGAAGTCCATAGTAACATGATGTCATTTCTACTCTGGAATGGCAAGGTTCTGCATCTCCCCGCCCGGTCGCTGGTGCTCGTCTTTGACTTGCTAACAGGCCATACACTTTGACACAAAGAGCGCTACGACCCTCTTCATGCCGTGCCACCAAAAGACAATACGGAGGTCCTTATACATCTTGGTGCTACCAGGATACAAAGAATACTTTGCGTAATGCGCCTCCGATATTATCTCTTTTCTAAGTTCTGTGTCATCTGGAACGCATAGCCGTCCCTTCACTCGTATTACTTCCGACTCGTCCTCTGCAAAGTCGGACGCTTTTCCTGTCGATTTCAGCTTTCGTATCTTCTCTAGGTATGGGTCGTCCTTCTGAGCAGACTTGATTCTCTCCAACTGGCTCGGTTCCACCCGTAGTTGTGCCAGCTTTATGTCTCTAAAACGAACTCGGAGTTCAATGCCCATCCCTTCCAAGTCATACAGTATTCGATCGTTGAGGCATAAAGAAGCTAAGTACTTCCAGCTCAGCGCATCCGCTACAACATTTCCCTTGCACGGCGTGTAGTCGATTGATAAGTCATAGTCTTTGATCAGTTCGAGCCATCGCCTCTGCCAAAAATTCAGTTCTTTCTGGGTGAAGAGATACTTGAGGCTTTTGTGGTACGTATAAATCCTGCACACTACGCCATAGAGATAGTGATGCCACAGCTTCAACGCGAACATAATTGATGCTAGTTCTAGGTCATGTATGGAGTAGTTCTTCTCGTACGGCTTCAACTGCCGAGAAGCAAAAGATATCAGCTTGTCCCGCTGCATGAGCATACACCCCAAGCCCTGGCCAGAAGCATCGCTGAAGATTTGAAATCTCTCTTTCCCTTCAGGAAGAGCAAGTATCGGGGCCGAAACGAGCCGTTGTTTGAGCTCCAGGAAGAAAGCTTCACAGTCATCTAACCACTTGAATGTGACTCCTTTCTGGCTGAGGCGAGTCAACGGCGATGCAATCTTCGCGAAGTCCTTCACAAAGCATCGGTAGTATCCTGCCAAGCCTAGAAAGCTTTGAATTTTGCTAACTGATGCGGGCCGTCTCCAATCAGCAACTGCCTCAACTTTCTTTGGATCGACTGTGATGCCCGTGGCGGAGATGATGTGCCCAAGGAATGAGACGTTGTTCAGCCAGAATTCGTACTTGCTCATCTTCGTATACAACTGATTCTCTCGAAGGGTTTGGAGTACCGTCTGCAGATGCTCTGCATGTTGCGTTCGATCCTTCGAATAGACGAGGATGTCGCCGATGAAGACTACTACGAATTTGTCAACGAACGGACGGAACACCCGATTCATTAGATCCATGAAGACGGCAGGGGCATTTGTCAGACCGAACGGCATTACCAAGAACATATAATGGCCATAACGAGTGCGGAAGGCAGACTTTGGCACGTCATACGGCTTGACTTTGAGTTGGTGATAACCCGATCGCAGATCAATCTTCGAAAATACAGTTGCACCTTGGAGCTGGTCGAATAAGTCGTCGATGCAGGGCAAGGGGTATTTGTTCAGGACGGTAGCCTTATTCTATTTCCGATAGTCGATGTAGAGCCGTATCGATCCATCATTCTTCTTCACGAATAGCACGGGCGTACCCCACGGTGAGACACTCGGACGGATGAACCCTTTGTCAAGTAATTCATGTAGTTGTGCCTTCATCTCTTTTAATTCTGCAGGGGCCATTCTGTATGGGGCTTTCGAGATCGGTCGGGTGTCAGAGAATGTGTCGATGGTGAACTCTATCTCTCGATCGGACGGCATGTCGGGTAGCTCGTCCGGGAATACGTCTAGAAATTCTGCCACAACGTCGGTTTGACCCGCGTTTGCACCATCCTGTCTCATGTCATGAACGGACACTATGTAGCCTTCGCATTCGGAAAATAGCAGCTTCCGAGCCAAAATCGTCGAGATCACCATGCAGGTCGGCGATGCTTCACCACACGAATAGCAGAATTCGGGTACTCCAGGTATGCGGAAGGTGACCCTCTTTCCTGCACAGTCAATTGTGGCATTACAAGGACCAAGCCAATCCATGCCTAGTATGATGTCAAAGTCCTTCATATCTAGAACAATCGCATCAAGATGGATCTTTTGACCCCCAATACATATGGTTCCTCCTCCGTAGGCTAAATTTGTGAGTAGTGGCACGCCCGAAGGCATACTTACGTTAAGATCAAGGTCTAACGACATTACAGGCAATTTGTGCTCGACGGCAAAGTCGGTCGATATAAAAGTATGTGAAGCGCCTGAATTAAATAACACACGAGTAGGTACATTATTGAAATTCAATATACCTTTCACAACAGCGTCAGAGGCAAATGCCTCGTCCCGAGTCAGGACGAAGACGCGTCCTTGAGCATTAGGACGTCGGTATTGGTTGTTGGGTTGAGTGGGCCGAGGAGGTCGGGGCGCCTGTCCTCGATTCTCTTGAAGGTTTTTTTGTGGTGGGACATTGCGTTGTTGTCTTTTTGCCATGCAATTTCGAGCTCGATGGCCCTTTTCTCCGCAAAAGTAACATCCTCCTTCGCTGACGAAGCACTTGTCGGTGGTGTGTCTAACGGAGCTGCACTTGGCATAGCGGGATGTGGGTTATTTTCCTGGTAGCCGCCATGGTTTGGACGCTTTGATGTGTAGTTGTTGCCTCCCGTATAGCTAGGACGTTTGTGATTGGAATTACGCACAAAGTCTGCAGCAACATGAGGGTATTAGCTCTCAAGGCGGATAGCATGATTTAGAGCATCGCCCGTGGTCTTGTACTCCGGGACCCCGACATACGCACGATAGAGCGTCGCGGACCCACTTCAAACCATCGCATACGGTACTCCTCTGTAGACAGAAATGCACTAGCAAATTTAGACAACTTTTTGAATTCTGCGGCGTAATGTTCTACTGTCCGGTTCCCCTGCCTCAACTACATGAATTTATTCTCCTTCTCTTGACAGACGGCGGAGGGAAGGTACTCGACTTCAAAGGCTTTATGGAACGTGGCCCAAGAGATCGGTACTGTGTTGTTGTCGTGTCGGATCGCTCGCTTGTGCACGGCCCACCAGTCGTGTGCGTTCAACCGTAGTTGAAGTTGTGCGCAGGAGACTTGCTTTGATTCTTAAATGCTGAGGAGCTCGAAATGATCTTCCAGCTCTTCTAACCAATCGATTGCCATAGAAGGGCCTTCGGTGCCGCTGAAGGAAGGGCGGCACGCTTTTTTGAATTCTGACACTTCAAAGTTATACTTTTTCGGTGCCACCGGTTAACGCTCGGGCTCCTCCGTGTCGACTTCAATGGGTTGGACCGTCGGCATGGTGGCATTAGGTGCAGTGACAGTAGGCATCGTCGCAAAATTTTTATTAACCACATTCGTCTGGACGATCTGCTGCAGAGTATCTAGCTGCTTTTGTTGCAGCTTAGCTTGTGCGTCGAAGCGAGCTTCGAACTGGGTCTGTCGTGCCTCTGTCTGTTGATGTCGGTTCTCAGGCTGGTTCCGCTGTGCCTCCATCATACGCAATATCCTTTCGATGGTATTATTAGAAGGTCCGGCCCATGAATGACGCGAACTACTAGAGCCGCTAGAAGCGCTCTGCTCTTGCTTGGCCGTGGGTTCCGGCACTTCTGTAATACCAAGGCAAACGCATCAGTCTCAAATTATTACGGACTCATTGTATAGAACAAATTATCTCATCGATGCGAGGTCAACGGTTTAAAACTCTAAACGCGAGGCTAAAGGATGTAAAGCCGTGCTTTGATACCATTATGTCACTCTCTGATTCCGTAGAATCGATAGTCGTCCACCGGGCGTGATGTCATACAAACCTAAGTTACGATCGCACAAGGCAAAGTCATAAGGTTATCCGAAACACAACATCAAGTTGGAGTACGCAGAAATGATTGATTGACACATTTGAAATAGAAGTAAACCTTTTATTGATAATAAAACTTCATTTACATTGACTCTATTACAATCATTGCCGTGCGTGCTACAACATGACTCGACTCACAAAACAAACGCTGATGAGGTAGTCTTTCCATACATTACATCCTTTTTTATAAGCAAAATATAACGCTTTCCACCTGCTATCGAGGGGAGTCGAGTCGTCATCTTTTTTTGGACTGAGTACGGGGTCTTCAAAAGGAATTCAAAAACAAGCTTTTAACACACGGGCGAGGCTTCAAAAGTGTTTGCACCGCCTTGAGCTTTAAGCAGCATGCCCTTCGTGGTTCGGGGTACCTGCATAGAGAGCGAGGATCGGTACATTACACTATATACTGGTGCGTGGCTATTTAAGTTCCAAGCTCTCATTTGGTTGAAGAGTTTACATGACTTAGTTTATGAATGTTTCTAACCATCCTAATGGATTTCAAATAAGCATATGACATGCATAATGTGAAATACGTTGGACTTACCCATGGCGGACCGCGTCACGCCTTATGAAACTTACCATGTTCTTCCCTGTCAATTGTTATCATTTTTATACCAAGTGTAATATCACTTGTGATTGGTCACTGACATAACAAGTCATTCTGAACGTATAGCTTTGTTAATCGGGGTCCTTCCAACGCGGGTAGCGAGCCCCATTTGCAAGTCCCCGCTTAACCCGTGCTATCATCCAGCACAACTATACCCTATTTTCTTCTAGGCCGAAATGGTCCTGTGGCCCCGGGTTGCTGCTCGAGAAAACTATCAACTTGTCGATAAGTTCTCCTTGACTGTGCAACAGCAAATTTAGTTATTAAGGTATAGTCTACATTCTCTTTGAAAACTTGAACATTTTACCGTGTCCGTGCCCTTGCATTTATTCTTTCATTCGCAACAACACTATTGATTTTGCCTAAGAAGGGGTCGAGAAGAGAAGGGTCAGCCACTCACCTTGAGTTTACTTCAGACGAGAGAACTTGTTGGTCGTGCTAGATGTTGCCTACATGATTACCTGAAATTGCACAAGCAACCGATTAGAAAACTGCATTATTCAAGAAGTTCGATAGGAAATACGAGTTCAAAATGCAAGCCATAAAAACCATCAAAAATATTCACGAAAATGTATTCAGAAAACAAAGCCAAAACTAACGCAGGCGGCGTAAAAAGCAGAGCAACAGGAGGTCTCTCCCGACTCAGCCGCAGAGTCAATCCATGAGGAACAACCCGCTGAATATGTGACTTGGTTTCGAAGAAGCCATTCCATAACTGGGAATGGATCTTAATTCAACCGTTCCCGTTCGATCGACTCGATCGATCACGACCTATCGGTCTCGACTGAATCGATAATGACAGTGTTCCTTTCTCGCGCACCTCGTGGATTGAGAACGGGGCACGAAGTAGGGACGGGGCACTACAACTTAAGCCATAAATTTTCTAACAATAAGAGCTCCACCATTACTACTATATACAAGCTTTTAATTGTTATCCAATCCAAAGGTGCTAACGTATTCAAGAGTTGTAATTTTCGATATTCAAGTGTTGTAGAAGATCAGTAGCTTCCTTTCTTTTCCTTTTGAAGTTAACGAGCCTTCGTAAGAAAACTCGTGTATAAGAAGTGGCGAGTTCTTCGGATCCAAACTCGTGTGTAACTATTTACTCAATAGTGGATTTAAGTCGGAGAGGGTTTCGGGACTGGATTGCCTCTAGGGAAGAGACCAGGATACATCTAGTGTTTGATTCTCTTTCTCTCTCTCATTTACTTCAATAAAAAATAGCTTACTTGTATTAAGTATTTTTTATTACCCTATTCACCCCCCTCTAGGGTTCTACATGCACGTGCCCTACACTGGTGTCCGAATCCCATGAAACAGAGAGAAGAAGAGTTAGATCGTTCTTCTTTATCGGATTCGGAGGCTTCTGGAGTCAGAATTGGTGACGTATAACCTAATCTTCGCTTTATTTTGCTGTAATATTATTGTGACTTTCCTTTTAGAATAGGGATACGAATAGGAGTTTGTATTCCCTTACCACCATCGAGACCAGCTTTAAAATTATAGCCCATCTTTTGAATGATGTCTTTTGATTGTTGACTATAACGACGTAGTTGAAGTCTTCCATTATCTTGATTTTCTTCTTTACTATCGGGCGTGATCTTATGTTCTGTTCCTTTACTAAAAAGTATAGAAAAATTATCTTTCTTCCTGGAAGGAACTAATAAGAAGGAGTCTTGCATTGGTTCGAGCAATATTTCGTCTTTGAGAGGTTGAACTGCTCCTATTGTAAGTGGTTCGAAGTTATCTAACATTTCTAAATAACTTTGAGTATAATAAAAAGAACCAGTATACTGTAAAGAAGATGCTACTTTATTGATTTGTACATCATCATTTACAACAGGATTCTTGGCCTTAACAGAAGGCCTAGTAAGGTTGATAACCAGAGGAGGAGAAGGAGAAGGTTTGTTACGATGAAGGTTGATAACAAGAGGCTCAGAAGAGGTGAGCTCCTTCTGTTCTATTTTTTACAGCATGAGGCTATTTGTTATAAGAGAAAAGATGGATAGTCAATGTCGGAGAAGAAGATGGACGAGTAGTACGTCCTTTGACTGGGATTATGAGAACATCATCTTAGGTGTCTTTCTGGTCTTCCTCACTATCCATCGCCAATACAACCTTCATGAACTCTACATTCGAGAATCAGTAAAATATGCTTCAATGCCCCTGAAAGGATTTAGGTCAGCTACTTCCTTCTGGACTTTTCCATTGATGTCTACATATTTGAAGCATTGGTGTATAGTAGATGGTATAATGTTATGCTCATGCAGAAAGTGTCTTTCCATCAAGGCGGCTTGCATCAAAGGAGTGTTAGACAAGTATCAGCTTGCATCAAAGCTTCACTTAATGTTCCTCGAGTTTTCTTTGAGAGATGCAGTAGCTCAAAAACTGATAACCTTGACTGGGTATTAGCCAGCTGAGCCAGTATATCAAAGTAATACGGCTTCTCGAGTCCCAGAGCTGGAGTCTTCTTCAATACTTTATCAAAGCGGACATGCTGCTGTCCTTTGTCGACTGTCATTGGTTTGGGGCGAGTTTGTTCCACTGTAGGTAATAAAATCGATGGAACATTGACAGCAGAAAAAGATGATGCTAGAGGAACCTCTGAAGATATAGCAGGGTTCTCTTGACCTTCTGAATAGTCTCTCAGGTAAAGTCTCCCAGACTTGATACCAGTTAAGGCCTCTTCTTCGGATATAGGTTCGAAGGACAGCATATTACAACTCTTTGCCTAGATATTATTTTTGGAAGGTTTCTTTTGGCAAGATGAAGAGGTTGTCCAGTAACCCAAACCAATACGAGATTGCTTCTGTGGAAGGCATAAAGAAAGAGGTAAAGGTGATCCTTTTCCATGATTCGGGCCAGGAGCCTCTTGTAGATCATATCCCATCTTCTTTATGAGTTCGCAGGATTGTTGACTATATATAGGGAATACTAGTCATTAATTGGTTTCTAGCTTTGGCAACATTGTCTCAGAAGAAGAAGAAGAAGAAGGATCTGCCGTCGAGGTAAAAGTGGTAGTTAAAGGTGGAGAACAATGTTCACCCAACGAAGTCATATAACATGACTTGTATTTGGTTGCTTTCTTGAACCTTGAAGAAGGTGCTTCAAAGTCAGCCACTAAATTAGAATGAATCTACATAATCTCCCCTTTATCAATAGACAAAGGAACCAGACCATCAGTTCGTGCAGTTGGAAGATTAACAATCTACAAAGTAGTTTTTGGGATGAGAATGACGCTGTCCTACACAAGTTGAGCAGGAAAATTGCCAAACTGTAGAGAGACGACGTTAGTCGCTACAGTCTTTTCGTCTTGCTGGAGAGTAATTGCACCAGAATTAACCATCTCCTGGATCTTGCCTTTAAGTACATAGCATGCTCGAGTCGAATGTCTGATAAATCTGTGGTAAACACAATATTTAGGGTGGTCAGTTTTACCTACTTCCTCTGGTCATTTTGCCTCTAATAGTTAAATTTTATTGCTTTTGATCAAACAATCAAAGATTCTCATGACATCATCTTCATCAAAGGAGTATTCTTCTTTTGGATGTGGTGCCCTCAGTGGTGGTGCCGTTGGAGTAGGTGTTGATTGACCTATATTGACCGCTAGAGTTTTTTGCCTATGACATTAATATCTAAAGTCTCTTTACCTTTGCGGTTGTTCTGACGGCCACCATTATTTGATGTAGCATGTTCATATTTGTCAAGATTAGGCATCTGAATACCTAATTGTTTGAACTTGTCAGCACTTTCTTTTGCCACTTTAACATTTACTATGAATAAAGGCCAATCCTGGAACTGTGTCGATCTAGTCCACATGCTGATTATAGGCAACAGGTTGACTTGCAAGTGTCTATAGTCAAAGCATCTGGAGTTCTGAGAGGCATTTTGAGTGCCTCACGGCGAAATCGTTCAATGAACCGTTCAGTCGTTTCATTATGTCGCTGCTTAATTTTAATGAGAGCAGACATAGTCATATCGTTTGTTCCCTCATAAAATCATTAAAGGAATATTTGTTTGAATCCAGATAAAGAGGTTATACAACCATCTGGCAAATTACGGTACAGTCGTAAGCTGCACCTGATAAACATCCAACGAACACCATAGTGAGTAGAGCATCATTTGGCTGTAGTTGATCAGTCATCACCTTAAAGTGATTGAGGTACAGACTTGGAGATGTGCTGCCATCAAACAGCATAATAGTATAGGATTTGTATTTGGGAGCAAATTGGACTTCCTTCCACTCTATAAGATAAGGCTGCTTGATCCCAAGCTTCTGCAAGCCGTCTTTCTGCTTGAAGGCTTCAAATTGGGTACGTAAAAGTTTTATGGCCTCATTGGTATCTCCCGATGATTGTGGAGTAATAGATTAATTTGATATGTTGGGAGGGGATATTGCATGATAAGTGCTACCTCCAGTACCAGATTGACTTAGAATAGCCTGTACCGGTATAGAAGCGGTGTGAGAAGATTGTACTCCCAGACAAATATTGACGAGTGTAATGCCCCAGTCCCAAATTACTTAGGACTAAGTACGTAGACATACCAGCTGCATACATACGAAGTATACTCTAATATATGGATACCTCGTATGTATACATAAGCCGTAAAATGCAGTAAACTAAGAGTAATCTAATCTCATCCACAAAATAAAAGAATAAAAGATATCATATAATCAACTATGAAATGTTTTTGTACAAATGTTGGGCGGAGACAAATCCACTACCAATAAGTAAGGAAAGAAATACATGGAAAATGAAATGAGTTTGGCGAGCGAAGTGAAGATGATCCAAGTGCAATCATCCTCGAAGAAATAGAGATGATCACGGCTAGAGCTAGAACACCTGCGAAAGACAAAAGCACACACATAAAGAGATAACCAGGTCCTCGGAGGGACGTAACAAGATACATAATATCATGCCATATAAACTGAATAAATACTTCTCAATAATAAGACAATCGGATCATAACATGGTCCAATACCCACCTTTGAATTAGCGTACCATCCCTCCAACCAAACAAGGACAGGAGATGGCACACTAACCCACGATGAAGTATCTTTCCAAGTCATGAATCCAATATAGTATCCGGACCACAACAAAGTTCAGCACCTTCTTATCGGAGTTGTGAGCCACACCTACAGCAAAACAAGGACAAGATATGGCAAACTAGTCTGCAACAAGTTACTGTCCCAAGTCCCGATCAGATACAAGTATCCAAACCAAGAGTACTCATACCTAACGGATAAGGTTTCCTAACCGTCTAAGTGAAATACAGTTTAAGAACAAACCTCCTACGCATGGACACTCTGGCTACAGGAATTAGGCATCATCCCTCCTCAGGAATCAGGTGCTTACGTCTATAATGCTCCTATAAACGTCAGAGGACATCAGTATAATGGGTTTGTCCATAACATTCTGCGAAGGTCAGAGGGCATCAATGGTTCCGTGTCTGCGGTGGAGCTCACAGGTCTAATAAGGGAAGTGTAAAGTTGGCCCATACGTCAAGGAACTGTTCTCCCCGCTCCAAGTCTACTATGTTGTATCCACAATACATAATCCCTATTAACCGCTAAGTCAAACTAAACATGCAACACTATTAGCAGTTAATCCTATCGCATGGCTTATACGTACTGGTGGCCAGCCAGTCACGCATTTTCGAGTTCTATATACGACTCGTAGCAACATGGTAAAAATATGTCAAGGCCTATGTACGCAACACAAAAAGGGTGGTCCCTTAAATTAAAGTTCAATGTATAAAAAAATAATTCACAGCAGGAAATAGAACTGAACAGTAAGATTCTATCAAGTTATGCCATGTATCACAGTTTATTTTGTAGAAAGTAAATAATAAGTAATGCATAAAATATGAGTTAAAATAAATAGACAGCTAATGACAATGTATCTTGTCTGGTGTTTCGCCTGGTGTGACGTACTGATCTGCCAAGGCCTGTTTTGTCTAATAGCCGGAATTGAGGTATAAGGGTCCAAAATTCACGAGAAAATAGGGATGTGTGATTAGTCACAATCAATTGCGATACTCGAAGGGAATTTGTGGGGAAAGCACTCATAATATTTTTAGAAAAATATTTATTGTACTTTAAAAATATATTTGAGTAGTTAAAATAATTTTAGATAAAGTCGTTTTAGGCTAAAGACTAAGTTTTCAAAAATAGAAATTTTAGTAAAAGCAACATTTTACTAATTAAAATATTTTATACAAAAATATTACTAAAAAATTATTCTATAATTTTCAACTAAATTTTTCATGGGTCAAAATGTTTCAAATGAATATATAAAATAAAATCTCAAAAAATATTTTAGGGCTCTAACCTTTATTCCATATATAAAGTTTTGAAAGATAATAATATATAATCCACAAAAAAAGTAACTTTAATAATAATAAGTAAAGAATAGAATACCAGTTTTAATCATATAGTGTATAACAATATTGATAACTTAAATAAATAAAAACCTTTTTTTTTAAAAATTCCTATATGTTGTTCTCTTACGAGAACAGTTGTCCCCTTCCTTTATCATAAAGAGATAGGAATGCTTTAGTACTTATGTGGCGAGAGAGAAGCAACAAAGTAAAACAATAACAGAAGTTCGAAGAAGAAGAAGGAAAACGTGAAAAAGGGGGAGAGCGGGAGAAAGAGGAGAGGGTTTCGGAAATGAGAGCGAGAGATTACCAGCAAGGCGGTGGAAGAGGGGCGGTGCGGCGCTGGTGGCCGGGGAACGACAGAGGGGAGGCGGATTCGTATGACGGCTCTCGCAAGCGGCGTCACCGACTTGGCGTCGGTCAAGGCCAAGCGACGCTGGTCGTGGCATCGATTATGGCTGGTCGAGGAAATTGGCCGACAGAGACGGGATATAGGCGTTGTTATGGAGGCGGCAACGCTGGCGGTGGTTACGAGAAGGAGGGGGTCCGGTGCGGTAGCGAGGAAGAGGAGAACTGCTTGGCGCGGTGGCTGCGAGGCAGTCGACTCAGGTTTGGGTTTTACTTTCCTTTCTGTTTCTTGGTGTGGTGATAGGTTTGGGTGGCTGCTGATGGTGTTGGCCGTGATGGGGGTCATGGGCGATGGCGACGGTAATTTTGGTGCTCCGTCGGGGGTGGTAATGATGTTGAAGGATGAGGCAGTAGTGATGGTGTTAATGGTGGCGGTCTGTCGGTCTTCGACGCACGTAGGCGTAAAGAAAGGGCGGCTGGCGAGGTAGATACGGTGACACGGGGATGATGGCAGATTGATGGTCGGGGCAGATGGCCGGAGGTGGCCAGGCGTGGGTGCTGTCGGCTTGGTGGGCGAGGCTTGGTGTTGGGGATGGTGGCAGCGGTGACATGGTAGCTGCGGGTGGTCGGGAGGATCGGCGGGGAAGCGATAGGTTTTGGTGGTATTGGCAATGGGGTACTAACGGTGGTGAAGAGTGTAGCCGGTAAAAATGGGGGTTCTGGTAGTGGTGGGTGTTTTCTGGTGGTTGTCGGTAATCGGCCGGAGGGGCCAGACGGAGGCTATGGCTGAGGCGAGGCCGAGGTTCGGTCGGTGGCTAGGTATAGGATTTGATGGTGTCGAGGGTGTGTCCGACACGAAAAATTTATGTACAAGTAAAAGATGGAATAAGATTTCGGACACCGACACGATGAACGACATTTATGGGTGGAGGAGAATTTTGTGGAATAGAAATTGTGGAGGAAATTAATAGGAAGGCTCCCCTATATATAGGGGTGGAACTCCTAATTGCATATGGGTTAGGAAGATTTAAGTCCCCTTTTGATAATCTTCTCTTTAGTTTAAATCGATTCAATAAATTTTAAATCCAAATCCAAATCAATTTCAAATTCAACTTTACTCTAGATATTCCAATTTTAAATATAGATAAATGACATCTTACTATTTAAATCAAATCCATAAAATCGAATCAAAGTTTAAATTACTACTATAAGTTCAAAATATCATTTCTAAAAATAATATTAATTAATTTCAAAAAATCATAATAAATATTTAATTATTTGAAATACCTTTTTGACAAAATAAAAATAATTAATAATTCAAAAATTAAATATATACATGGATCGAATTTCATGTACTCACATGCGATTAGAATATTTACATAAAACATATTTTTATAATATAGTCTATATTATTTAAAAAGGAAAGAAAAATTATTTCTTAAACTATTATCTATACTTGTATAAAATAAGAAGCCTTTCTATGAAAATAAAATAACTAACTAAAATTTGGCGAGAAAATATTTATTTACAAAATATTTACTCTCTATGTATTTCGAAAACAAAATTTTTTCTTTCTATATTACGAAATCTATAATAAAACTTTTTATGTAAAAATATATAATTAGCTCGTATATGCATACTCGCACTCGTCGTTCAAATACCAGCATAAAACAAAAGGAGAAAATTAAAAACAATAAAAAAATGATAGGAAATTTTAAGGGGTTTACAACGGGAGCCGATGTCGTTACAGGTTCTTAGGTCGGAATTAGATTCGCAACCGGTGGAACCGTATGTTGTGTCATAATTACAGCATGCATGCCTGTCATCATCTCAACCATGCTCTTCAAACTAGTCTCCAAAGCAGCAATTCTCTGCTCTTGACTGTTATAACTGAAAGCATCTTGATCTTCTGTGACGACATAAGCAGTCACTTCTCTAGCTATCGAAGACGAGCTAGTAGAAAAGATGGTCCTTTCAGAACTTTCACTATCAGCATCAAAGTCATATAAGGAACTACCTTAGAATAAGTGATATGGATGTCTTTTTGACTGAAGGAATCTTGGTTGGAATCAGGAAGATTCCTTTGACCGATTATTTCTTGGTCGGAAGGAAGATTCCTTTGACCGATTCTCTTGGTCGAAAGAAAGATTCCTTTGACCGATTCATTCTTGGTCGGAAGGAAGATTCCTTTGGCCGATTGTTTCTTGGTTGGAAGAAAGATTCCTTTGACCGATTTTGTCTCGGCTTCTTGATTTGGTATATCGGTATACTCCTTCGTCGGATTCATGAATCCGACCTAAGTATTGTTGACTGGGATTGCGGGATGCATTGTGTATCGGACACTTGCCACCCTCAGTGCTTCGAGATGTCATGTTGACAGAGACATACAATAATTCATCTTCATCCACTATCATCGGTTGAGGAATCTGAGAGTAATTCAGACGGTCGAAGACAGACAGTTTAGCTTATTGACAACAACATTTGATAACTACCTCATGGTGATGGTTACAGTGATGTTCTTGGGGCTGCATTACTGATGGATAAGATGGGTTTGTGATCTTCCGCTTCTGTTTAAGAATTTCACGGAGATTAGTTATAACATCAGGATGAGAAGAAGTTGAAGGAACATATTCTTTAATGATGTTCGGAACATGATTCTGATTTTTGAGATGTCCCATTCCTTGAGTGTACGAAGAATTGCTGAGTTGGTTAGCATAGGTAAAAGGGTTCTTGACCTCAAAAGTCTACTTCTGCCGCAAGTTAGCCATTGGCGCAGTCGGTTTGCATTTTGCTGAAGTAGGTGTTGACTGGCACCTGTTGAGATAGGTGCGCAAGTCAGATAGGTTTTCTACTTGTGTACCTGTCTGAGATACTAGCACTTACCCTGCTTAGATCTTGAGATGCACAGAGTTGGAAGATCCGGAGTTACATTCTTGGGATTTGGTAGAATCCTTTTTTGTGTTGCGCAACCTGCTCTTATGTGCTTGCCCTGGCACAACTGGGCAACAGAAAGTTCAGTTTGAACAAAACTCACTTTCTTAGCAGAGATTTGATTGTCTTTGTTCAGAGGAGTAGAATTCCTATCCAAAGGAGCTTTTACACTGACTGGCACATAGGCGCCACTAGAGATATTTTCTACCGAATCAAAGGACTGGAGAAGAATCAGAAAAGATCAAATTATGCTTTTCTTTATTCTACGACGAGGCTGGAATTGGTGTATTCCTTGCCAAGTTCAAATTTGGGAAAGGAGTAGCTAAAGAGTGTTTCCCTTTGTTTTGTGGATGAGAGGCCACAGGCGGAGGTTGCGCAGGTTGAGGAAAGGCTAAAGGGCACTTCCCTTTGTTCTATCTAGCACTCTCGCTAGATAGGTTCTTCTCCGAGTTCAGAACTGGAGAGAATGAAGGAGTAGCCAAAAGGCGTTTCCTTTTGTTCAGAGCCGAAGAAGCAGTAGGCGCAGGTTGCGCAGGAGTTCTGGTTGGCAGAGAAGCAATATGCACAGGTTGCACAGGAGTTCTGGTTGGTAGAGAATCAATCTGTACAGGTTGCGCAGACTCATTAAAGTGCGCTATTATCAAGTGGCGCCAGATCGTTAGGTTGCACCAGATCATTAGGTTGCGCCAGTATTAGGTTACGCCAGTATCAGGTTGCGCCAAAGCCAAGGTGCGCAGCGCCACGTGGCAAGCCTCCTCGAGAAGCTGTAACGGCTTTTATCCATTACTGACAGCTCTGACAGCTCTGACATCTCTGACAGCACAAAAATCGAAGAATATCCATTCGAATCCTACACAATGTGGCGTTCGAGAAGATTTTGTCAGCATGTAACTAATGCTGACAGCTGGCCCGTGCAAGTTGTCAAGTGGCACACGAATTAATCAATACAGTACAAAAGACTCAGTCAGAGGTGCCAGTTGTTGGGTTGCGCCCGCGTGCAACCCGGCTATAGTTGGCGCCACTTGATCAAAATTTGTGTCCAGAAGCAGGATGATGTGGCACGTATGCCACTAATCTCGAGGAACGTGTCCACTACACTGCCCACGACCACGCATATCTCAATCAAACGATGCCATGCATTCCCAGCAGTTCAACTAGCCGTTCGTACAACTGGATATAAGGCGCGCAACCTGAAGTGCGCGCAACTCAGAAAATAATTATTTCAAAACTCTATAAATAGAGTTTCAAATCAGTTCTAAAGCATCACTAATGAACATAATCTACTGACAAAGTGTTGTTTCATCTTTCAGAGGCTCGTATCTTCGATATCATATCATCCAAGGGATAAAGTGATTGTCTTCTGATCAGATTCCTATAGTTATACTTTCTCATAAATCAATTGTACACTTGTACTTTCTTTCTTAGTTTGTAGAAATCAAACTTTTATTTTTGCAAACAAAATGGCCCCTTGATTTTTAACATCTACAATCATGTTTTTATTATTAATAAAGAGATTTAGTTTATACATATTGTGTTAGTTCAACTTTTCTGCTTAGAACTTTTAGTTGCATTGTCTCTGTATCTTAGATTGTCAATCGATTATTTTGGTGTTTGCCTTGTACGTACAAGTGCAAATTAGACTTGTACGAAATCACGTACAAGGACGACTTGTCATGCCCTAATTTCGGAGAATCGATATTCGTCCCCCGAGCGCAATGCCGAACGAGCCTAATTGCGCTCGCACAAGGCACATTCATAAGGTTATTCAAAATACAACAGCAAAAAGAGTAGACATAAATTGAACAACACATTTGATAAAAGAGAAAACTTGTCTTTCATTGATAATTACTTGTTTACAAGACTCGATTACAAAATGTGTCGCACGGGCTTAAAACTTGACTCAAAATAAACGATAATGAGATAGTCGTTCCATACATTATATCCCTTTTATACCACCAACATTTACAAACCATCTGGAATGGTGGAGAGTCATTCCATCTTTCTTGTACTGATATAGAGAGTCTTCAAATGGGTTTCAAAAAAGCTTTCGGCACGCGGATGAAGCTTTAAAAACACGAACGTCGCCTTCAGCTAAGTGGCACGTCCTGGTTGAATCGGAGCGCCCGTGGAGAGCGAGGATCAGTACATTACCGTGTACTGGTAGGTGACTCATTAGTTTTAATGCTCTCATTTGGTTCAAGAAGTTTATATGATATAATTGGTGATCTTTCTAGCCATCCTAGTAAATTTCATGAACGAACCTCAGTAGGGCATAAGTAGATGTAAATTACCATAAAACTTACCAACGACAGAGTGTGCCATTGCAGCATGAACTTACCATGTTCTTTCCTGTCAATTGTTTTCATACCCAACATAAATTATATGTGCTTTATGTGAAGGTCACTGGCAAGTCTAGCTATCCTGGACGTTATAGCTTGGTTTAGACGGCGACCCTTTCAACGTGGTTGTGAACCCATTAGAAGTTTCCCGAATGACCCGTACTAACACCCAGCACAGCTATCCAGGTTCCTCCTAGGCCGAATCGGTCCCATGGCCCCCAGGATATCGTTCGAGGAACCTAACCCTTATGTACAAGTTGTCTATGACTATGGCCCCTGAGAGAGTTTGATTTAACCTATTTCAATATGTCCCGCCTTACCATTGCGACATTTATTCATAGCATCAATATTGGTGTAACATAGTTCTATAACATATTTGTAAAAGAAAGTAAAGCACGTAGTAGTTACATGAACGTGTCTTGTGTCCATGCATCTACGGCTAATATTTCATTTGCATTTATAGCATCGATTGGTTTGAGACAAGAATATCAAAAGGGAATGAAGACTCAGTCACTAACCTTAGGTTGATTGAGGCGAGGGGCCGGTTGGTTGCGCTTAGACGGTACCTCCATGATCACCTGAAATCACATAAGCAACTAATTAGAACACTGCCCTATTCAATGAGTTCGATATGTAATGCGAAGTTCGAAGAAAGAAAGCTATAAAAATCATCAAAAATATTCACAAAAATGCATTCAGAAAATCCAAAGCCAAAGAAGCAAGTACGGCATAAAAAATAGAGCAATAGGAGGTCTTTAGACTCAGCCACAGAGTCCATCCTCGAGGCATAATCCGCTGACTATGAGACTTGATTCCGAACAAGTCATTCCATAATAAGGAATGTATCTTAATTTAATCGGTCTCATTCAATCGATTCAATCGGTTCTGACCAAATAGATAGCAAAAATGTTCCTTTATCATGCATCCTGTGGATGGGAAATGGGGCACGATGTAGGGATGAGACACTACACGACTTTCAATCTTACGGGATCAGGATGTGATTGGACACTGACATGACAACTCATGATTGCAGAAGTCTTTATGTTGTCTCTCCATTTGACCCGTATTAGCAAGGCGTATATCACATATATAGATAGAGAAATCCTTTTCAAGGAGAGGCTGTAAAAAGGGATGCTCCAGTATGCACAAATCAGGCCCTAGGAGTTGGGCATCTGTGTGTTCTCTGCCTATAATAGGCGACAAAGTCCTTCTATGTTATGAAGAACTTGTAGTGCTCGACGGTAGGCACACAATAAATATATATGCTACAAATATAGCTAGCTTGGTGGAGAAATAGAGTAGGACTCTCGTCCTATACATTGTTGGACCTACATCTTCATACCCCATGATGTCCGCGTTCATCAGGAGAGCTTGGAGACCGACTTTAAAGCTGGATGTGTTCTTCTAAGAGAATATTTTTCCTTATTTGAATCACTAAAAATTCAAATTTGGAGCGAGTCATAGAAGATGATCGGTGGACGCCTGATGGTCGCATTGTTGTAACAAAATGATGGGATCCGCAAATCTCCATAGAGTAGGACTTGCTGCCAGCAATACCCATACGGGTCCATTGTCCAAAGATGTCGTTGTAGCAGTGGAATGATATTGCCTTGAATTTTTCTTGCTTAAAATGGATATGACTACTACTTTTTGTCAGCGTCTTGCCTACGACCATGTATTGGTAAAACTGTCTAAGGTGCGAAACCTTTCGAAGGAGGTACCTGTTTCTTATCTGAGGGGCAATGTCATGATCTCCCAGTGGTATATGAATAGGCGCATATGGTCTTTTCCTTATACAGATGCATCGATTACGAGGATTACCACTGCCCAGACCCTACTCCCACTGGATAAGCCATTCGAGAGGAGCTGCTAGATGTGCTTTGAGAATGCTCCGAGATGATCCCTATGCCACTAGCTCTGCTGGATAGTATATCTGAAGCTTTTGGTGTAGCGAATCCAAATTTCGTTCACCCAGATAATTTGCATAAGGTTTTGGAACCGTGGTCATTTACTCATACCAACTCGGCTGACGACACGACTTACTTGGGCCAGAGATGTAGTAGTTATATAGTATTCGCATAGAACTTATGGAATCTGCCCATGAAATATATATTGTAGTTCAAAGTAGAACATGTTGGCACATTGGCTAATGGTCATACCTAATTTTGATAATCAACGATAACTTTGGTTGATACGTAAAATATACGAACTACTACAGGTTACATGAATTGATCCCGAAGAAACATCTATATTCTACTGCTGCAAGGAACACTGCATCATCAACCAAAAGCAAATTTCATTGGAATTCAGATCGAGTCATTTCATTTTTTTTTGTATTTTTCAATTTTATTGAGTTTAGGAAATATAAATGTAAGATCATTTGGGATTGATACTGGCTTGGGTTATTCCAAGTCCACTTATACAAAAAGCCTACCTACTTATCCTAAAAGCCACATATATCCAAATAGTCCAAAAGACTATGCAGTTTGTCCAATTCAAATTGAGTTATAACCCACCAGAACTCTGGCAGAACTCTGACCGAGTTCGGTTCGAGTTCTAACCGAGTTTGGTCAGGGTAAGTTCGAAATCTTGTTCCCACCAAATTTGCATCCAACGTTCATATACGATACTCTAGCATCCAAACTTTGTCCGAGTTCGGTTCCCAAAAATATATAAATAGAGAAAAATTTTCACATTTCTAATCAACTCAATCACTCTTCTCTCTATCTATTCTGAAGTACTTTTCAGCGATCTAAAGGCTTTCAAAACTCGCTTATACCACTCTTAGCCAAAGCTAGTACAGTCTTGTTCGATCTAATGTTTTGATTCCAAGAGTTGTATGAGAGGTTGCAATTTAAAAAACATTCCAATTTTTGGAATAAGTTTGTTGGGGTCAGTCGTACTCTCGTCACCAAGCACAATGTTGTAAAAAACGGCAAGCTCTTATTTAGCTTGTGAATAATAGATTAACAGCGGACAAGAGTACTCGCGATTGGACTAGTCCTCTCAGAGGAAAACCAGTATACATCGCGGTGTTCACTGAGTTTGATTCTTTATCTCTTGCTTACTGCATTTTATTACTGTCTCTTATATCTGCCATAGTTTATAACTGCTAAATTTTTTAATGGTGATTATTTTCGCTGCACGTATACACACTCTATTTATCCCCCTCTAGAGGTGCTCAATTGTCCTACATAATGAGCAAGAGATGTAGTAGCTAGAAATTTATTAGCATAAGATGTGATACACAACAGGACTGCAACAAAATTATAAAGACACATATTGCACACTCCTAATCCAAATACAAAAGAAAGGAAGACAAAACAAAGGAAATGCATAAACTTTATTACACAAACCAAAGCATCTCGGATGATTATTCGAAGTATATAATCATGCAGATTTTAGTGGTATATCTCGATGATCGAACGCAGTCCCAGTGCAGGTAGTATCTTGTACTCTTTGAATCCAGCCGCATCGAAGAGCGTCTTCCATTCAGCTTCGGTTCTCTGCTTCCCGGTGGTATGAACCATCATGTGAATGTCGAAGTGAAGCTGCGTCTCGGTAAGCTTGGGATGTACACCGTCAGAAGTATCCATAACTTTGTCTATTATGATTGCTTTCCCTCCTTTTTCCTTTGTCGGAATGGCCTCCTTGCAATTCTTCAGTATCTTGACACACTGTTCGTCATTCCATCCGTGCATTACCCACTGCAAGTGATGATCAATTTTAGAAAGATATTATTGAGGCGATGACTCATTTATAAATTCGTTTAAAATGATTACTATCCTATCATGTTCATAGCTACTCTCAATATGGATTTGGCACCCATGTCATAGATTTGTCATAGTCGTTCTTAAAAAAATTGTTCTTTGTAGAGCTTTTTTTTTCCTTTTGTTGCATTAACTTTTGCATGGGTTTTTTTCTATCTATTATGGCTCTTGGTATAATTTCTTTGTTCGAACTAGGAAACATGAAGACACTCCAAAACTATGAACCCTATATATATACGACCTACATAGACTTCTTGTTCATGTCGTTGTATCCTTATAGTATCGTGTCCTATTTGTGTTCGTGCAAATCTCGTAATAAGTATCTACCTTGAGTATGAGTAATGTTAGTCTATTTGCAAACAATCGATGGAAAAACTCAGTTGCAATCCCTAAGAAGAGATGCAAAGAATGCAGTTGCAATCCCTAAAAAAGAGATGCAAATAATGCAGTTGCAATCCCTAAAAAAGAGATGCAAATAATGCTGATTGCGTAGCCTAAACGATTAAAAAAAATCGAATCGCGTTTGCAATAGCGGTTTCTCGAAGGCAACAAGAGATGATCAACAACAGTTGAGTCTCAGATTCTCGTAGGCAACAGAAAGAGGAAGGAAGAAGAAGAGCGGATCTCGCTGGGGTGTTGAACACCGGCGCTCAAAGCTATACCCGCAGTACGGATAAGCTCCCAGGAACCAGCAAGTTCAGGAGAACTTCTGGAACGCTCGTAAGTCAATATTTGAGACTTGAACGGGCTTCCTGGACTTAACAGACTCCCTCAACTCTCTTCTTGGTGCATCTTTCAAAGGAGGCCAAGGGGCTCTATTTATAGAGTGGAGTTGAGACTTCACCTCTTCTCCTATCCGATGTGGGACTAAAATACCAATACTCAAAAATAGAGTTTGATATTTTAGATCATCCCACAATCAGCATAGAAGTGTGCCAGTCCACGCCTACCCTCCGAACCCTCCCGTGCATGCACGAGACATCTTGGAGTCCGCGTCCGAGTCCGAGTCCGCACAACAAAAATTAACTTGCATCCTTGTTGGATTTAATCCTTTTTCCTTCTAGGAAAATACTTCCACATGGCACAAACTTGTGCCCCACTACACCTCATGTGCACACCTCAACACAAGCAATGCATTATATTGAGATACTCGCCATTTGGTGTAGCCGATGTGGGACTATCTTTTCTAGTCCAAAGGCAAAAACACCAACAATCCCCCACATATCTCAATATATGGGTTGAGCGTTCCCCACAGTGATTGTCCATCATGCATTAGGAGAGATGTCGCTACGACTTGAATCTTCCCGCATAGGTTAAATAACAGCATGATACAAGAATGGACTAAGCCTTGAATTCTGCACCATAACTGCAATTCTTCCTACTCACATAGTGACATCAACTGTGCTTCTGGCTGCACATTGAAGGCCTTGTGCCAGCCTGGTTTCAGTGTATAATTTTTGGGCGTCTACAAGTTTACCCTCAAGAGACGGCCTGATATCTCTGTCTATACACTATAGGTGAGTTCTATATAAAGAGTCATTGGCATGAAGCATTGCGCTTCTTTGCGGTGCTACGCCGCTATGACATGGCTGACAAAGCCAAGGCATTACCCCTACCTGGGAACCTCATCGTAGTGTCATACTACTGTAGCATGAGGTCTCAAGCCTCTTTGTAGTGCCAAACTACCCAGCATGAAGCCTTGCGCTCCCTTGTGGTGTTACGCCACTATGACATGGCTTGCAAAGCCGAGGCTTTACCCCTACCTGGGTACCTCATCGTGGTGTCATGCCACTGTAACATGAGGACACCGGCCTCTTTGTAGTGCTGCCTACATCTCTTTATTACGATTATGCAACATTAGGCTACCTGCCTATATGCGGTGCTACGCCGCCTGTAACTTGGCTAACAAAGCCGAGGCATTACCCCTACCTGGGAACCTCATGGTGGAGTCACCCCACTGTAGCATGGAGTTGTAACACTCCTTTGTGGTTGTTGCGCCACCATGCTTCCTGTAAAGCATAACAGACCTTCACTCAGTCTGAGAACTCATTAAGGCATTATGCCATCCTTCTCACAGGATCAATTTTCCGTAGAAAATTCATAGTAGACAACAGTGGTTCTGGGTCCGAAACCCTTACATGTTCCGCAGAACAAGTGCCCACTGTTAACTAATATTTTTCCAGTCAATAGTCCTCCCTTGAATCAAAAAATTAGATATCTGGTAGATTTCTCTTTGAACCAATAACATAAAATTTATTGATAGGATTATAATGACACAATATTAGAATGCCTTCAAGCCCATCTTCCTTGCTGTGTCCTCGACCAGCTGACGCTTGAGACCCTTCGTGAACGGATCTGCCAGGTTTTCCTGACTCCGAACATCGATCACTGCAATGACGCCCCTTTTTATGAGATCGTTCACTGCTCTGTGCTTCAACCGCACAGTCCTCTTCTTCCCGTTGAAGAGTTCATTTGATGCCACTGCTGTTGCCGCCTGGTTGTCACAGTATATCGGAATCGCCGTTATCTGAGCCCCAACCATTGGAAGGTCATACATGAGCTCCCGAAGCCACTCTGCTTCATCTGCTGCAGCGTCCAATGCAAAGAATTCAGATTCCATGGAGGAGCGAGATAACATAGTCTGCTTCTTCGACTTCCACGATATAGCAGCTCCACCCATGGCGAACACATATCCACCTGTGGAATATTCGCTCTCCACCTCTGAACACCAGCTAGCATCACTGAAGCCTTCCACTACTGACGGATCTCCGCTGTAGTATAGTGCATATGTCTGAGTCTTCTTGAGATATCTTATAACACGCTTCACAGCTTTCCAATGCTTTACGCCTGGATTGCTCGTAAATCGACTCAACATTCCCACTGCAAAGGCTATGTCAGGCCTTGTGGCAGTAGTAGCGTACATCAAACTTCCGATGACGCTAGCGTACTCCAACTGCCTGACGCTCTCCTTCGAATTTGGCTCCAGTTTCAGATCACTCCTGTACGGTGTATCAATAATAGGAAGATCTTGATACCCGTAGCGAGAGAGCATCTTCTCAATGTAATGAGACTGTGACAGCGCTATTCCAGTACCTGTCCGGATGATCTTGAGCCCCAAGATTACGTCGGCATCCCCCAAGTCCTTCATACTGAACTTGGTCGAGAGGAATTTCTTTGTCTCTGTGACGCAGCTTAAATCCGTACCTAGGATTAGCATGTCGTCCACGTATAGACAAACGATTACTCCTCTTCTGTCAGCAAACTTCGTATAGACACACTTGTCTGTTTCACTGACCCTGTAGCCATTTGACCTTATCACCTTGTCAAACTTCTCATGCCACATTTTGGGAGCTTGCTTCAAACCATACAGAGACTTCATCAACTTGCAGACTTTGTCTTCCAGACCTCTGACGACAAAACCTTCTGGTTGTTGCATGTAGATCTCTTCGGTCAGCTCGCCATAAAGGAATGCCGTTTTCACATCCATCTGATGTATCACCAGCTTGTGTATTGCTGCTAAAGCAATTAACAATCTGATAGTTGTCATCCGAGCTACTGGAGCATAAGTGTCAAAGTAGTCGATCCCCTGCTTCTGAGCAAACCCCTTGGCCACTAGCCTGGCCTTGAACTTGTCAATGGTTCCATCTGCTTTCATCTTCTTCTTGAAGATCCATTTGCATCCGATGGGTCTTGCTCCTTCTGGTAGGTCGACCAATACCCATGTGTTATTGGAGGTGATTGAGTCAATCTCGTTGTCAATCGCCTCCTTCCAGAATATAGCATCTCTGGTCTTCATCGCCTCATCATAGGTAAGCGGATCTGCTTCCACATGATAGGTGACGAAGTCATCTCCGAAGTCTTTCGGCCTCCTCGCTCGCTTAGTTGACGGCTCAGCGAGTTCTGGTTCAGCTGGTGTCTCCTCGACAACAACTCCATCTTGGACTACTGGTTCGATAAAGATCTCTGTCTGCTCCGCACCCTCATTATTCTCCGGAATATCCGCGAGAACAATGTTCTTGTGCCTTGCAAACTTTTCTTCAAAATATTCAGCATCGCGAGATTCGATGATATGATTTGACTCGATATCAAGGAATCTCCGAGCATCACTCTTCTCGGCATACCCCAGGAAGATCGCCTTAGTAGTCCTTGTCCCCAGCTTCTGAATCTTTAGATCCGGGAGCTTCACATAAGCCAGGCACCCCCACACTCGAATGACATTCAGGTTGGGTCTGACTTTGAACCAGAGTTCATGAGGAGTTATGTCGGAAGTTGCATACGGCACTCTGTTCAGAATGAAAGTGGCCGTTAATGCAGCTTCTCCCCAATAGCACTTTGGGAGACCCGCAGTCAACAGCATAGAATTCATCATCTCTGTCAACGTTCTGTTCTTCCTTTCTGCAACTCCGTTGGATTGTGGAGAATACGGAGCCGTCGTCTCGTTGATGATTCCATGTTCTTTGCAGAATGATGAGAATTCATGAGACCTATATTCCCCACCTCGATCACTCCTCAGCCTCTTGAGTTGTTGTCCAGTTTGCCGTTCAGCCTCGGCCCTGAACTCCTTGAACTTCTCGAATGCTTCGTCTTTAGATTTGAGTAAATAGACGAAGGCATACTTGGAGAAGTCATCGATGAAAGTAATGAAATACTTCATCCCGGCCTTTGTAGAGAATTGTTTGAAGTCACAGATATCTGAGTGAACCAACTCCAGAAGATCTGTGCTTCGATGGACCCTGTGGAAGGGTTTCCTAGTGATCTTCGTCTGAGCACATATCTCACATTTCTCTACCTTACCCCCACACTTGGAGATAAGTCCTAGACTAGACATTTTGTTTATTCGCTTACAATGAACATGTCCTAGTCTATTATGCCACAACTCAAGAGAGTAATTCAAACTAGTGATAGCATTGACATTATTATGCTGGGTTACAACAAGCTGAATTTTGTACATTCCTTCAGTCTGAAAAGCTTTCCCGAAGAAAGTACCCTTCTTGGACATCACCATTTGGCCAGCATTGATGTCCATCCTCAAGCCTGCGTTGCAGAGCAGGCTCCCAGAGATCAGGTTCTTTGCGATTGCAGGAACATGCTTCACACCTTGAAGCGTCAGAATGTTCCACGATGTAAGCTTCAGCTCCACCGTCACGATCCCCAGTACTTCAGCTTGTGCCTGGTTCGCCATCATGACTTTCTCGGAAGTAGGCTCATAGGAGACGAACCAGTCCTTGTCTGAACAGACATGACATGTCGCGCCAGTGTCTATCCACCAGTCCAAGTCTGCCCCCACAGTTGCAACCTGTGCTATCATGGCAACCTGATTAGTAACCAAAGAAACCTTGTTAGGCTCACCTTGCTCTTTGGGCTTGGACTTGCATTCACTTTTATAGTGACCCTTCTTGCCACAGTTGAAGCAAGTCATATGGGACTTGGACTTCTGTTGCTTGAATCCTGGACCCTTCACTTTCAGATTCGAGAAGTCCTTCTTCTTGTGGTGAGAAGCCGCCTGCTTCCCTTTGTTCTCTCTGGTGGCTTGAACCAGATTCGCCGTTGCTAGTTGCTTGGACAGGGTGTCCAACTTCTGTTGAGAGCGCATCTCGTCCTCAACATGAATCTCGCTGAGGAGATTATCCAGGCTAATCTCCATCTTCTTCCTATGCATCCTTGCATAGATGTTGCTCCATCCTGGAGGAAGTTTTGCCACGATCCCTCCAACGACGAACTTGTCGACGAGGGGCATGCTATCGTCCTCCAGTTTCTGGCGCAGCTTCAGGAACTCTTTCACTTGGGGCAGCATGGTCTTCTCGTCTTCAAAGACCCATTTGTGGTATTTTTCAACCATGAACATCTTCGACCGGGCCTCGTCGTCGTCATACAGCTTCCCCACGGACTCCCAGATCTCTTTGGCAGAAGTCCTCTTTGTGTAGGACTCGGCCAGAGAGTCTTCCATGGAATTCAGGATCAGCAGCCTGCATATGCTGTTATCCTTTTTCCACTTCGTCTGCTTGCTCGTAGCAGCGGCCAGAACAGCAGCAGATCCTGTTGCTGGAACGATTGGTTCTTCCTCATCCAACACGTGATCAACATCCACGAGTTGAAGGTTCAGAGTCACCTTTCGCTTCCAGATCTGGAAGTGTTCGCCGTCGAATTTCTCCAACTTGTTAAAGCCGGTATCGACAAGCGAAGCACGAGTGTTTTCCATCGAATCGTATAGCTTTGAGATTGTTAGTCTATTTGCAAACAATCGATGGAAAAACTCAGTTGCAATCCCTAAGAAGAGATGCAAAGAATGCAGTTGCAATCCCTAAAAAAGAGATGCAAATAATGCAGTTGCAATCCCTAAAAAAGAGATGCAAATAATGCTGATTGCGTAGCCTAAACGATTAAAAAAAATCGAATCGCGTTTGCAATAGCGGTTTCTCGAAGGCAACAAGAGATGATCAACAACAGTTGAGTCTCAGATTCTCGTAGGCAACAGAAAGAGGAAGGAAGAAGAAGAGCGGATCTCGCTGGGGTGTTGAACACCGGCGCTCAAAGCTATACCCGCAGTACGGATAAGCTCCCAGGAACCAGCAAGTTCAGGAGAACTTCTGGAACGCTCGTAAGTCAATATTTGAGACTTGAACGGGCTTCCTGGACTTAACAGACTCCCTCAACTCTCTTCTTGGTGCATCTTTCAAAGGAGGCCAAGGGGCTCTATTTATAGAGTGGAGTTGAGACTTCACCTCTTCTCCTATCCGATGTGGGACTAAAATACCAATACTCAAAAATAGAGTTTGATATTTTAGATCATCCCACAATCAGCATAGAAGTGTGCCAGTCCACGCCTACCCCCCGAACCCTCCCGTGCATGCACGAGACATCTTGGAGTCCGCGTCCGAGTCCGAGTCCGCACAACAAAAATTAACTTGCATCCTTGTTGGATTTAATCCTTTTTCCTTCTAGGAAAATACTTCCACATGGCACAAACTTGTGCCCCACTACACCTCATGTGCACACCTCAACACAAGCAATGCATTATATTGAGATACTCACCATTTGGTGTAGCCGATGTGGGACTATCTTTTCTAGTCCAAAGGCAAAAACACCAACAAGTAAATCCGCGGGAGGGATGCGCTCGAACATGTCTCCCCCCACATACTCCACCTTATCACTCTTCTCCAGAGCTTCAATCATATGCGGGAGATCGAAAACAGTGCACTTCACGTCCGGAAATGCGTCGGCTATTGCCAGCGCCATCGTCCCCGTCCCGGCCGCTACCTCCACCAGAGTCTTCACCCCTAGGAACTGATCACGGCAGTCCTCGATGAGCACTTTCGCGATCGAACCTGAGTCGCTCCCCAGCCCTTCTCTTACCAGCCTGCCGAACCCTGGCATCGTGTTTGTCAACTCCCAGATGTACGCTCCATGCGCCTTCTCGAATGCGGTCGACGGCTCCTCGGATTTGAACCACGAGCTCAAGGACTGCCACGGGAGCATAAGAGACTCGTCGAGCATGAACTCGATGAAAGGAGTGATGCAAGCACCCTTCTCCTTGATCAGAGGAATGGAGTTGGTGGTGATTGCGTAAACATCCTCATTGCTTGTAGAGGTCACCGTGAAGAAACCGTTGTGGACGAGGAGGGTCATGAAGCGTTGGAAGTTCGGGATTCGTATAGGCGGGATGGAGAGTTTGGTTGCGAGCTCGGTGAGGGTGATGGGCCTCCCATGGCTGTGGACAGCGTCGGGAATGCCGAGCTCGATTGCGGCCTTGAGGGATAGGGAATTGATGAAGCTGAAGATGTGGAGCCATAGGTGGGATTGTGCTTCGAGCAGCTCTTTGGAACTTGCTCCTTCGGTGGCGGTGCTTGAAGCCATTGTTATTGTTGTTCTTGGTGCGAGTTGGAGATGGCCTTCGACTCGGCAATAAATAGATGCTGATGATGAATAAAGGAGGTACGTGGCACTACTGAAGTGTTAGAAAATTTACTTTCTTTTTTCATGTTAACAGAATAAAAAAAATCTCTATCTATTCTACTATATAATAGGAAAATCTAGATGGTAGAACTTTTGAATTCTGAAAATACCCATACATATTTATACTAATTAAAAATAGTTCATTAATTTTAATAAGGACAACTTAGTAATTAGGAAGACTACCCTTTGGTCTTCCTAAAGATACTTCCTAAACTAATTAAGAAATGTTAAAATACGTGCAAGGCACGTGCACATATGCTAGTATATATAATAGCAAAATAGTTGAAACAAGTTACAAATCTGCCATTTTCCCGTCTAAACTCTGCCACAATAAATATTCATTCAACAAATAATAAAGTAAAAAAAACTGTACAATGATGTAACAAAATAAAGGCTGCATTAATAACAACTGTTTTGCACAGTACTTTTAAATTTACACATTTATCACAGCAGCCTTTTAAAAGTTGCATTACACACATTTCGAATTTCAAATTTTACACAAGAATCAATCTTTTGAAATGAAGGCTGCCCTTGCAACCCTTTGGTGTATGTGCAACTGTTTGAAAACTAGATCAACATTCAAGACACCTGTTGGTTTTCCAATTGTTTGACACATTCATCCTTTTTAATGCAGTCTGTCTATAAATAGATAAAAAAAAGGATAACATCATACACAGTTTGGAACTTGCCAGAAAAAACTCAGCAGCATCTTCCCGACTACATCAATGCCTCCTTTCTTTTCACTTATTCCTGATGTGAGTCATTCAAAAACTTTCTGGAATTCGAAGGTCCGACTCATTCGTCTCTATGAGGTACCCGGATATGGAGGGAAAGGGCAACCATTCAGTCTTGAATGTGTTTTTCATGATAATGAGGTAATTTTGATTTACAAATTATTTTCATCAAAATAAAAATTTGTTCCTTTGTTTAAAATAAAGTGATAAAAAACATAATCAATTCTTTCTCTCAAAATAAAAATATCTTTCATTTTTTTAACTCAGCAGCATATCATAAACAACATATGATTCAAATATGACCAAATATTATATTAGTCATTTAAAACATGTTTGCTCTTATCTAAAAAAAAAAAATTTCGTACGTTAAACATTTAAATAAATATCATTCAAAACTGAAAGACAATCTACCATTTATAGACACATAAATTTCAGGTAACATTTAACGTTGAACCTGAAATTTATATAGTTGAGCATATAGATATGCAAAATTTGCTCAACTATATAACTAAAATTCATAAATAAACAGTTTGCTTATTTCCATAAATTCTTTAGTAAAACAGTTCATAAATCAGTTCTGAATTCACTTGTGTTTAAATGTTTTCTGAAATCTGTTATAAAATTATTTTTATTTTTGATTTTTACCCATTACTTTTTGTCAGAAAAATTTATGTTCATTCTACCTCTCAAGTTGTCAAGAACAAAAAACTGTTAGTACTGATCATAGCTCGATATAAAAAAACTACAGACATTATCTAACTGCTCACATAGCTTGATATAATCTCATTCAATATAGGACAGATGATAGTTTTCCATCAACATAAAATATTTTCGAGCAAAGGGTACATTAAAATATAATCTCATTCAATATAGGACGAATCATAGTTTTCCATCAACATAAAATATATTCGAGAAAATGGTACATTAAATTTTTTTAATAATCATGACTAATTTCAATAAAAAAATTAGAATAAGTCCATCTAATGATTTCAGAATATTATATTACAACTATTTAGATTTCGTGTACTTATACTGAATATTTTCTGAAATTAATTTACCACAAATCTATGTAAATTAACCTAAACTACAAACATGAAATACCAAGCAAACATTTATTGAAACTAAATAACTGATCAACGTTATATAACAATTGTTTAGATTTTGTTTGCTTATTTTGAATATTTTGTTTGGTAATTGATTACCAAGCTTGCCCAATTAAAGTTAAAAAAATAAGCCCATTCGATATAAATTAAATGACAAGCTCAATATAAAAAATGGGTTGGTGAATGCAATTGATACAGGAATAGCACAAATTCAAGTACTCTTATTCTGCAACTTAGAAGCTTATTTATTCCCCACTACTGCTAAAAAATATCAGCAAGCAGCAAAAAAGCCTACATCCCTCTCGACTAATCTATATATTACCATATTCATGGCATCACCTATGTAATAGGTTACTGTGACTATCATGGAATCGAAGTATGGATGCTTAATTAATAGCAATATTCGTGTATATGGGGTGGTGATCAAATTGCTAGAGGAATAAATCCCTTCACTGCAATTATGCTCTTAATTATCAAACAACTTGGCTTGTAATGGTTAACCAACTTGGCCTGTCATTGTGAGCAGAGGCGAGTACCATAGCATCTTATTCTACAAGGAGAAATTAAACTGTCCTCATCTCAAATGCTTCTTGCTGTACATATATCAAGTTTGAAGTATCAACCAATACCGATTAGAAACAACCTATAATAATACATGTCCCAATCTGACACCTACCGATACCGATATTTACTGATACTAACATTAGGTGTCTTTTCCAATCACGCCAGCAAAGAAAATTTAATTAAAAAAAGACAAAAACATAAGGATGTAGAAGTATATATAATATATTAAGGTTGTAAAAGCATGTAAATAAAAAAAAAACTTAGTTATCGTAGGTAAATCAATCAGCAAAGGGTGACTTTTATTCAATTTTGAAACTACTATAAAATAATTTATAAAATACTTAAACTTATACATAAATGTCTAAAAAAAGTTCTAAATTTTTAATAATTTATTAACAATTATTTGCTTTTCCTACTCTCACACGAAAGTTCCTATACCAATTCTACTATATCGATACTTCGAAACTTGATATATATGCAGTATATCTACAAACTAATGAACTGTGCTTCCTGAGTGCTGCTCGAAATTATTAAAAAAAATTAACACTTCAGATTTCAATTGGTTTCATTTTTTTCCAGTATAGTACATGATTGTAATATGCAATGTAGGTAAATTGGTTAATAGTGATTAACTTGCTTGGGTTATTAAAATATTTTAATAATCATGAACAATTTCAATAAAAAAATAACTAGAATAAGCCCATCTAATGAAACCAGAACATTATATAACAAATGTTTAGATTTTGTTTGCTTATTTTGAATATTTTGTTTGGTAATTGACCACAACATTTATGTAAATTAACATAAACTACAAACATGGAATACCAAGAAAACATTTACTGAAACTAAATATCTAACTGATCACGTTGCTTTTGTATATTTTCAAATGTTTAGGCACATCCAATATATATTGTTTAACATTTCCTTTTTGTTTTTCTATTACTTCAAAAAAAATGTCATTAATTTGCAGTCAATATATATTGGGCATTGGTTTCCATGAATAGTCATTCCTATACACTTGCATGAAAGCTATTTAGGTAATCTAAAAAAAAGTTAAACAATACATCATTACTTGCTTTAAAAATAGTGCTAACAAGAAAACCTTTGGTCTTCCTTTATGTTTTCTTCCTTTTTCCTTTTTCAAAAAAAAATAATTACTTTACAGACTATATATATTGAAATGACTAATGCAAAATGGGGTTTCTTATATCAATTAGTCATTCCTATACACTTGCATTAAAGCTATGTTAGGTAATCTAAAAAAAGTTAAACAATACATCATTACTTGCTTTAAAAATAGTGCTGACCAGAAAACCTTTGGTCTTCCTTTGTGTTTTCTTTCTTTTTCTTTTTTTCAAAAAAATTATTACTTTACAGACTATATATTGGAATGACTAATGCAAAATGGGGATTCTTATATCAATTATTATTTCAAGAGTTATGTTTCAAACAAGGGAGTACTACATAGCAAAGAAGTGAAAATGAGGAAGTTGTCAAAGAGTACTACACTAAACAAGCGACAAAAACTTACAAGCGATGGAGAAGGTAATATTTCTATCTATTCAACAATATATATTTTTTTTCTGTTTTTAACTTCTTTGTAAATGTGCAGCAGACTTTTTTTTTTATGTATATGCAATAAAAACAATTTTGTCACAATAAAAACACTAAAAACACTTTCTTCATTTATAAATCAGTAATATTTTGGACAAAAAAATGTTATTATTGTTGTACCTTTTTGAAAGAAAGTTAAAATATGATGATTTATTTTTTCTATTTAAGTTAGCCATCTTTGTAAATTTTATTATTTCTGCTAATTTTAAGTTAGCCATCTGTGTTGTTTTTTAGAATGAACGTTGAAAAACTTGGTATATGTTCTTTATGTATTGAATTATATATTGTAAAACATTTAACTGACACTAAAGCCAACTTGCTGTCTTATGAAATTTTTTGGGTTAACATTTGATATCATACGAATTTGGTTAACATTTGATATCACATGAATTGTTTTTATTTTGTAGATCTTATTAATCCTAACATATACATGTAGATCTATGCTCTTACACATATTAGCTTAAAAAAATATATAGGTCAGCTTTTTAAAAACATTTTTGGGCTAACATTGAAAATATATAGGTCAGCTTTTAAAAACATAAAAAACTTTGTTGAGTATATACTGAACCAAGTTAGGTTTGGAATAAAATAAATTGTGATTAATTATGCTTCAAAATTACATACAATATATAACAAATTTTTGAGTATATATTGTTGTTTCCGTATTAAAACATAGTACAAAAGTGAATATAATGCAAGATAGTAACTCCTTGAAGAGTTACAACTTGTATGGATTTAAAATTTAAAAAATGACTTTGCTGAAACAGCAAGTTGCTAAATACAGCAAACAGATGATAAAACTAAGTTAGGTCACCTTATGTTGTGTAGCATCACCATAAAACAATTTGTACCATCCTCCATAGAAGCTAACGCTTCTATATTTGCAACCAACCGATCTTCTTGGAGGATCCTTACAATGTTCTTCTTACACGAAGAGCAAGAAAACCGAGAAACAAAAATAAAAATAAAAATAATAAAATAAACCAAAAAAGAGCAAAAAAATCGAGAAAACGGGAAAAATCAGCACACGTATTTATAGATCTAGCACATCCGTGATGACTCACCCAAAAAAATAAACAAAACAAAAAATTAAACGAGCAAAAAATCGAAAAAAATCTTCATATTGTAACATGCATGTGTAGATCTAACACATCAGGTGATAAATAACCAAAAAATAAAGAACAATTATTACTAATATACATGGGTAGACCTAAAACATCTCATAACAAAAAGAGCAAAAATGATAACATGTAACCGATCTTCTTGGAGGATCCTTGCAATATTATTCTTATATGAAGAGCAAGAAAGTCGAGAAACAAAAATAGAAAAAATAGTAATAATAAAATAATCCAAAAAGAGCAAAAAATCGAGAAAACCCCTAAAATCAGCACATGTATTTATAGATCTAGCACATCCCTGATGACTCACCCAAAAAAAAATTAAACGAGCAAAAAATCGAAAAAATCTTCGTATTGTAACATGCATGTGTAGATCTAACACATTAGGTGATAAATAACCAAAAAATAAAGAACAATTATTACTAACATACATGGGTAGACCTAAAACATCTCATTACAAAAAGAGTAAAAATTACAACATGTATTTGTAGATCTACCACATCCCTGATGACTCATCCATAAAACCAAAAATAAAAAATAAAAAGAGCAAAAAATCGAAAAATATTCGTATTGTAACACGCATGTCTAGATCTAACACATCAAGTGACAGATCACCAAAAAATAAAAATAAAAAATTTGTAACATACATTGGTAGATCTAAAACATCACATAACAAGAAGAGCAAAAAAAATCGAGAAACAAGAAGAACAAAAAAAAACCGAAAATGAACAAAAAATGGAGAAAACCCCCAAATCATAACATGTATTTGTAGATCTAGCACATTGCTCTCATGACTTAACCAAAAAACCAAAAGTAAAAAAAGTAAAAAGAGTAAAAAAAATCGAGAAAATCTTCGTATTCTAAGATGCATGTGTAGATCTAGCACATCAAGTGATAAATCACCAAAGAACGAGTACAAAAATCGGTTGATGTAACATACCAAAAAAAAGAAAAATAAAAGGTGAAAAAAGAAAAAGAAATCTTATTCCCCAAACCGTAGCATGGGTGTGTAGATCAATAAAAAAAAGTTAATAAAAACCAAAAAAAAGTAAAATTGAAAGGGAAGAAGAGGCATCAGAAAAGAGGAGAGAGCTTTGAGAATGCTAGGGTTTGTGTGAATGTTCAATTTCTTGATTCATGTGTGTTTGTATCACAGCTTATGGGCTACTTAACGTGTGGACAAAGCTTTGGGCCGGGTTTCTCTTTTTATTTGTCATTGTAAATATTTAATACTTGACAAATGTTGGAAGGAGAGAAGAATATTCTTCACAGCTGTATAAAACTATCATTTTAACGTGTGTTTGACTGACAGTTGTGGGTCAGTTATTTATTATTCGTGATTGCAAAAAAGTTAAATTTGGCAGTTGTTGACCGGTTATTTGTTTAGTGTGATTGTAAAAGAGTTATATTTGGCAACTGTGGGCTGGCTCTTTATTATTTGGCATTTTAAATAAGTTATATTTGGTAGGTGCCAGGCCGGCTCTTTATTACTTGTGATTGTATTGAGTTATATTTGGCAGTTGCAGGTTACTAAAAACTTAAAATATATTAACTTTTACATACAAAATAATCATTTGCAGATATTTTTTCAATGTACCAAAACCATTTGTCCTATAACTAAAATTAGAGTAATAATATAGATACACATTTTTAACAACAAAGAAGGAAAAAAATTGATCCAAATAATTAAAGTATAATTTTTTTTAAAAATATTAGAAAAAACAACTTTTGTTTATTATTTTTGTTTAAATCATTTTTCATGATTTCACGTTAATTTTTTTCAAAAAAATTAAGGTTAATAATTTTTTATTTTGTAGAAAACATAGATTCAGATAAAGATCAACATACGAAGACATCAAGTAAAATTAATTTGTTTTATAATATCAAATTTTAGCAAAATTAAAAAGATATTATATTGCGATTATATTTCTAAGTTTTTATTCTCATCTTTGCAGAAAATTTAAATTCATATGGAGAACAATGTACACCTATCCGAAGTAAAATTTATTCACAACATGTATTATTCAAGGGTGGGCTGAACATGTCACATTATTCGTCATCTACATACCCTTTTAGTGACATCACCAATGGTATGTTATACATTTATTTATTTGTTTACTAATTATTATTGGTAAAGTGTATATATATATATATATATATATATATATATATATATATATATATATTATATATATATATATATATATATATATATATATATATATATATATATATATGTTTGCGTATTTTATAAAATCATTTTCTGCAATGTGTGGATCAAGTCAAGCAGCTGAGTTAACTACTTCAATGAACCAAAGTTCAATTAATTGCTCGAAGAATACATTTACAAATTTGCAGCATAATTCTTCAACACTAATTGATTTGACTAAAAATAAGAAGCCTTCGAGTATGTCATTTACCTAATTTATTTTTCAAAGATACAAAATTTAGTTAACGATTTGCATCCAGATCAATGTAGTGATAAATTTGTGTTTTTTTAAACTTTACTGAAATTGTTTCTTACATTCAGTTAAATACAATTTTTTTTTAGATTTCAAGAACATTCAATTATTTTTTAAAAATAAAATAATATTAGAAATAAATTTTGTGCATCGCACGAGTGATATACTAGTTAAAATTAAAATTAATTTAGTTTTATCGGTTTTGGGGGATAAGATGAATGGAACTCAACTTTTGTAAAGAGAGAATGGAAGACAAATATTTTGTGAATAAGCAAAGAAAATAATTTCTGCTTTTGGAGAGTTTTTTTTTTCCTCTTTGTTCCAGCCTCATACAAGTCAGAAGCGTAGTATATATATAGGTAATCCATGTCCCAAATAAATGTAATAGAGTTTTAATGAAAATAATGATTCTAATGGACTGAATAATAATATGGCCATTAAGAATTAAATATTGATTGGTTGGCTAATAAATTTGCAAGGGACAAAATAATAAAAGTTCAAACGGTCAGAAAAAGAATGACAAATAAAAAATATTTTGGGTCTTCACCCGAACCCAATAATAGAATTCAGATTGTCATTTGATGCCCACAGATGTAGACGTGTACCCACACGCAATACGTGCGCTGACCTAACCAAAACGAGCCGAACATGGTAGGGCCAGGTGGTGACGATGGCTTGTGCATGTGGCCCATCGGCCCAGCCCATAACAACTAAACAAGGAAAAAATGGAGAGGATTTAATATAAAAAAAAGGAAGTAAAGAGTTGCAGCTGATGTGGGACTAAAACAAAAGTTGATTTTTTTTCATTCATTGTATACAACAATCCTTCCCCTATAAACCAAGTTTAGATAACAGAATTGAACAATATTTAAAAGAAAAATAATTTAGACAATAAAATACTTTGCAATCGGTGAGATTGGGGCAGCCCTTAATCCTACTTAGTGACTATTGTCTTTATCTGAAGAAGCATGTGATGA
Organism: Iris pallida; assembly: GCA_029216955.1. Lineage (NCBI taxonomy): Eukaryota > Viridiplantae > Streptophyta > Magnoliopsida > Asparagales > Iridaceae > Iris > Iris pallida. The sequence continues at coordinate 8,879,070 of JANAVB010006993.1, read as the reverse complement.
ACTAGTCTTGAATCAGACTTCTTGAATCATATTCAAAAAATAGCACATACAGTGCGCTATAGGTTCTTAGGTCTATATGGTTGGTACTTTTGATTGGCCATGCGCACTTTTTCCTCTTTCATGAGAGTTGTTTGGGATCACCATGTCCTATAGTCGCAGCCTTTACGACCTCCCATATAGGTATGTCCTCAAAGGGTTGGTGATCGATGTCAACCCTAAATAATCATGCTTGGACCTATTAAGAGTTTTAAAAGTCCATCCTAACCATATTACACTGTAACACTATCATAATAGGGATGGTGTAAAGTAAGATGAGTTACATGTAAAATAAAAAAAACATGTTCAACAAAAAGAAGACTCAAAGTGTCAAAAATAATGGAGCCAGATCGTGTAACGACCAACTGAGAACCATGAGCTGTGTGTAAAGTGAGAAAATGAGATAGTAAAGGTGTAACACTAGATTTAATGTCCAAAGTCATATAATGAGAAGCACCACAGTCTAAGATCCAAGAAGTAGACGTACTAGTAGAGATTAAAAAAAATAGATGTAGAGGAGCCAGTAAAGACATGTTGGTGCTGGAGCTAGAGCTTTAACTGAGTAAGATGTTATCTAATATTTGTTGATGTCTGTGTACTCCCAATAATATTTGCTAGGAGGGTTCTCCCCCATCTTCGATTTTCCTTTATCTCCACGGAGGATATTAACAAGCCTATATCTATCCATAACGAGTCGAACTCAGTCCTCTGCTTAGACAATCCTCGATGGAGAGAGATGATGATCAACCAAGCGGCAGCAAATAATCAAGATATGGACAATGGTGAGATACAGGAAGTTGAGCAAAGTTGTGAAGAGCCTGATCCGTCCCCAGAGGATAAGGCTTTGGAGTTTACTGGGAACAATAAATTAAGTTTAAAATGTCCATGATTACATGGACATGCGGGGCGCCTGTTCTTTGTGGCGATGGAAGAAAATTAGTGAAGTGATTCGAAAAGGGCAACACAATATTTGTGCCCTACTCGAAACTAAGATTAAATCCGATAGGATGATTCAAAGGAGGACGACAACCCACTGGCAACAAGTTAACAACTTGCACTTGTGCCAGATGGCTCGCATTTGGGTGCGGTGGGACAGCCGTCAATGGGATGGTGATGCTATTCATGTATCTGAGAAGATGATAGCTATTCTTTTTAAAAATAAAGGAGGTTTTCAGATGATATATGGCGCAATATATGGACACAATGATAGAATAAGAAGAGAGGAATTATGGAGCGAAATAGTTCATATCAGCAATATGGCGAACTCCCATCACAAACTACCGTTTATTATCACGGGCAATTTTAATGCTTTACTTTACCGTCATGAGAAAATAGGAGGCAGAGAGGTGCCAAAAGGTAGTATACAGGATTTTAAAAATTGTCTGCTTCAATCTGGGCTGCAACCATTGGAACGATCGGGACACGTGTGGACGTGGAATAACAAAGCAGTTCGTAAGAGAGTAATCTGTCAACTGGACAGAGCTTTGGGTAACCAATTCTGGTTCCAAGCTTTTCCTGAAGCTAGAGCAGAGGGATTGCCAGCAGGGACGAGTGACCACTCTCTGATCTGTGTTCAACTATTGTAATCTACTCGGAACCGACTGAGACCTTTTAGATTCAACAATAAATGGCAACACATGGAGGGTTATTTAGAGGTGGTCCAGCGTGGGTTAGCTACTGCAGTCTCAGGCAACAAGCAGTACTGCCTCGTCTCGAAGTTGAAGGCGACCAAACAAGCCATTAAGACATAGAATAAAAACTCACCTCAGTTGAAGCTTCAAGAGGAGGAGGAGAAACTGGTGGATATCCAGAATCAACTCCAGGCGGATATGCTGAATGCGGATCTGGCTCGAGAGGAACGGGATCTAATTTGTAGTGTTGGGAAACTTAGAATGCTTCAGGAAATCGAGATGGCACAGCGCGCCAAATGCCAATGGCTGCAGCAGGGAGATCAATGTTCAAAATTTTTCTACGACGTTGTGCGGATGCGGCAACATCGAAATGGTATCTCCCGGCTTCTCGACTCCGCGGGACATGAATTGAACTCAAATGCGGAGATCCAGCAGGAGGCAGTTAGGTATTTTTCTGATCTTTATTCCCAAATTGATTATCTAACTTCTTTTCCTGATATTATATGCAAGAAAATTGTGTCTCCTGAGGGAAATGATATAATGTGTGCGAGGGTGGATATAGAGGAACTGGAAGATATCATTAAGAAGGCAGCTCCGAATAAAGCCCCGGGCCCTGATGGGTTTGGCAGTATGTGTAGTGCCCCGCTCCGCGAAGGCACTAGATAAACAGAAAGATCGGATTGCTGGCTCTGCAACAGAAGACGATTAATCTGGGTGAGTGGACAAAGACTCATTTTATGATTCGCTTACGCCTTAAGAATCTGAGTTTTTGATTGAATGCTTTTGTTAATAACAAGACTGTAATCTTGAGTATGCTTAAAAGAGAACCTGCCCCTTGTCTGCTAAGAAAAGAGATCTGTATCCTGCCTGAAAAGAAGATGGAATTGTTTATGACTTGCTCGATTTATGCATGATTCCTTTGATATCGCATGCGCATTGGGGAATCCACTTAGTGACGAGCTGAACCCTAGAGAGTCACAGCGGCTAGCGACAAGCTGAACCCATGAGAGTCACAGCGGTTAGCGACGAGCTGAACCCAAGAGCGTCACAGCGGCTAGCGACGAGCTGAACCCATGCGAGTCACAGCGGTTAGCGACGAGCTGAACCCGTGGGAGGCACAGCGGCTAAGATGGAAATGATTGTGGCTTTTCAAAGATGTGTTTTCAAAAGAATGTAAACTGACTAATGCATTCATGAAATGAATCTAGGTAAAGAGTAGCAAGATCACATCACAAGAAAATGTTTTCTCACTAAATGAACAGTGATCGTTTCAGAAAAATGTAGCTCCTTTGTTCACAATTCACCAGTATGCTGATATACTGACCCATCATCAGTCTGCATGCAGGTGCACTATGCATCGAGAAGGATAGTCCGAAGCGATAGCCCGTGCCTCATCCTCAGGAGCCAGAAATCAGAAGAGATGCCAAGAGATGACATCTGTACAAGAGTTTGGTTTTGTATATAAAAGGATGTAATGTATGGGAACGGGATCATTGTAATCTGTAAAGTTCTGAGAGAATGTAATATTGTATCAGAGAGAATCGAGAGCTTGTAATCTGTTCAAATGAAATCAATAAAGAGAAATGTTCTTGTTACCATTGTGTTCAATACTTGTATTCTGAAATATGTCCGCTGCTGCTTCAATTATCTGCGATACGTTCCGCTGCGTATTGTCAACCTTGTCTATCTTGTCTTGTTCCAGGTCTTGGCCTTGTGCAAGCGCAACTTAGGCTTGCACGGCATCACGCCTTAGCGAGGACGAACGGTCCCAAAGAGCCCGAAGCGAGGACGAAAGGGACTCTGCGGGATCGGGGCGTGACAGAATGGTATCAGAGCAACACGATCCTCTGGCCAATTTTGATTCAATTGAATTTGTACATGTCTTCTGATCGAACTTCCGTTGCCTACTCGATATCAATAATGAGATGAACGTTCCATACAAAAAGTCCGTAAATATTTTATGATGGCGAAGGATGAGGACTATCGCTGCTAAAGATATCGTAAGTTTCTCCTTAAGTTTCGAGGACGAAACTTCTTTTCGGTGGGTAATTATGTAGTGCCCCGCTCCGCGAAGGCACTAGATAAACAGAAAGATCGGATTGCTGGCTCTGCAACAGAAGACGATTAATCTGGGTGAGTGGACAAAGACTCATTTTATGATTCGCTTACGCCTTAAGAATCTGAGTTTTTGATTGAATGCTTTTGTTAATAACAAGACTGTAATCTTGAGTATGCTTAAAAGAGAACCTGCCCCTTGTCTGCTAAGAAAAGAGATCTGTATCCTGCCTGAAAAGAAGATGGAATTGTTTATGACTTGCTCGATTTATGCATGATTCCTTTGATATCGCATGCGCATTGGGGAATCCACTTAGTGACGAGCTGAACCCTAGAGAGTCACAGCGGCTAGCGACAAGCTGAACCCATGAGAGTCACAGCGGTTAGCGACGAGCTGAACCCAAGAGCGTCACAGCGGCTAGCGACGAGCTGAACCCATGCGAGTCACAGCGGTTAGCGACGAGCTGAACCCGTGGGAGGCACAGCGGCTAAGATGGAAATGATTGTGGCTTTTCAAAGATGTGTTTTCAAAAGAATGTAAACTGACTAATGCATTCATGAAATGAATCTAGGTAAAGAGTAGCAAGATCACATCACAAGAAAATGTTTTCTCACTAAATGAACAGTGATCGTTTCAGAAAAATGTAGCTCCTTTGTTCACAATTCACCAGTATGCTGATATACTGACCCATCATCAGTCTGCATGCAGGTGCACTATACATCGAGAAGGATAGTCCGAAGCGATAGCCCGTGCCTCATCCTCAGGAGCCAGAAATCAGAAGAGATGCCAAGAGATGACATCTGTACAAGAGTTTGGTTTTGTATATAAAAGGATGTAATGTATGGGAACGGGATCATTGTAATCTGTAAAGTTCTGAGAGAATGTAATATTGTATCAGAGAGAATCGAGAGCTTGTAATCTGTTCAAATGAAATCAATAAAGAGAAATGTTCTTGTTACCATTGTGTTCAATACTTGTATTCTGAAATATGTCCGCTGCTGCTTCAATTATCTGCGATACGTTCCGCTGCGTATTGTCAACCTTGTCTATCTTGTCTTGTTCCAGGTCTTGGCCTTGTGCAAGCGCAACTTAGGCTTGCACGGCATCACGCCTTAGCGAGGACGAACGGTCCCAAAGAGCCCGAAGCGAGGACGAAAGGGACTCTGCGGGATCGGGGCGTGACAGTATGTTCTACAAACTTTATTGGGATGATATCAAACATCAGATTCTGGAGATGGTGAGAGACTTTTTCGACAACCGAAGACTTCTGGAGGAATTAAATCATAAATTTCTCACCATTATCCCCAAGAAGGAAGGTGCTACGACAATGGCGGATTATAGACCGATAGCCTGCTGCAATTTCTTGTACAAAATTATAACACATCTCATGTGTCGAAGGATGAAAAGAGTTATGCAAGGATTAATTTCCTTCAACCAAGTCGCATTTATCAAAGGCCGATCCATTGCTGATCACAATCTATTAGCTCATAAGCTTGTCAGGAACTTCAATAAGCCTGGAGGTAATCGGTCTTGCATTAAATTGGACCTTCGTAAAGCTTATGATTCTATTAATAGGGACTTCATTTGTCATATTATGCTGGAAATGGGATTCTCTGTAAAGTGGGTGGCCATGGTTCGTGAATGTATCTCGACTCCTACATTCTCGGTCCTTGTCAAAGGAATTCCTTATGGATTCTTCCATAGTAATCGGGTAATAAGGCAGGGAGACCCGCTATCGCCTTATCTATTTACCATTGTGATGGAATATTTTACTCAACTTCTCGATATTGCTGAAGCGCAAGGGAGGATTTCACCGATCCAGAAGCATATCAAACCCAGCATCACCCACCTTATATATGCAGATGATTTGTTACTGTTTATTGAGCCATCGTCAAGAGGACTGGCGACTTTGGGACAGATCTTGACAGAGTTCGTTCTCCATTGAGCCATCCGTATATATATATATATATATATTTTATATATATATATATATATATATATATATATATATATTATAAAAATATATATATATATATACGGATATGGAGTCGTTCTCCACTATATATATATATATATATATATATATATATATATATAAAATATATATATATATATATATATATATATATATATATATATATATTATAATATATATATATATATATATATATATATATATATATATATATATATATATATTAATATATATATATATATATATATATATATATATATATATTTTATATATATATATATATATATATATATATATATATATATATATATATATATATATATATATATATATAGTGGAGAACGACTCCATATCCGTATAGGAGAAGTAGGAGATACGTAAAGATATACTTGAATCTAATTCTAAATCTAATCATATCTTAGCAAATAAAAAAAATATCGATTATCATCTTTTAAAATAATTGAGAGAGTAAAGTAATACATAAGACCCACTATAAATTGCACTAGTTTACATCGTTGCAAAAAAAAAAAATTTGCATAGGAAGCATAATAGTTTTCATTAATTGTGTAAAAGACATAATGTTTGGAGAATTTCTAAATGCAACCTAATAAGCAACTAAGTCGGGCATAATTTGTGCCCCATTTAGGGCATAAATAGCTTTTTTCCCCCTTTCTTTCTTTCTTTCTTTCTCCAGTTTTTGTTTAGGATTAGAATTTTACACTCAAAAGAAGGACGTAAAATGCATGTTGTATTAATTTACGCACCATTTTAGGGCGCAACTTTAAATTATCTGGTTTAGGATTAGGATTAGTATTTCACGCCCTTCTTTGGGGCGTAAATTGCAATTTATTTCAAATGCCTAATTAAATGCGATTTTGTTGGTGGTTGTGGGTGAGTTAAAGTTAGAATTAAATGGGCGGGTGGTTGCTCGTCTTTTATATATATATATATATATATATATATATATATATATATATATATATATATATATATATATATACAGCAAGAGCTAGGGTTATGCAAGACCTTGGTAGTACACATGTTCGCACATGTTGATGAAACTCGCAAGCATAATTGGGAAGCCGATTAAAGCCGACGAGAGAACCAATGCTAGATCCATGATGGGGTACGCTAGAATATTTTTGGAAATAGAAGCTAGAAAGGATCTACCCTCATATATTGAATATGAAGTTCCGACCGGAGTCGTATATATACAACAAGTGGAGTATGAATGGGTTCCGCCCATGTGTATGTTGGAGTGGGTGGGGTTCCCAACCTATGTGGAGAAGACCCCGGAGTGCGACGAGCGCCGTTCGTGTGTCGAAGAAGCTCGGGAAGTAGGCGACGGAGTTGCTGCTATTGCTGCTGGAGCTGCTGGAAGCAGGGGATCCGAGTTCGGGCCGAACTCGGTCCCACGGCGAGTTCGGGCCGAACTCGGTCTGGCCGTTCCAGGGTTTGGCCAGTAGGTGCTGGTTGCCCCACACAGAGTTCTGGCCGAACTCTGTGTGTCGGGGGCTGAAGCGGATTTCTGGATGAGTTTTCATCATTGGATCTAATCCAACGGTCCAGGTTGGTTGCGGGATTAGGGAGATATATTGATTTTTCTCAACCCTAATTCATCATCGTATAATCGCAAGTTAACACAAGTTTGAGAGAGAGGGAGGCAAGAGTGCCATTGCAACTTCGGGAGAGAAGACGGAGGATTGAAGGTCGTTTTCGAAGGAGATCGTGTTTCGGGTAATCTCTACTCGTCGTTCTCGTTCTTCGTAGCCTTGTAATCGTTGTTCTTTCTTCTGAGTGTTGTGGGGATCCGATTTGGATCGGGAGGAGTTTGTAGACGGTGTAATTCTTCTATTCCATTAGTGGAGGCTTCTCAGGGTTGGACTCCGATCGTCCCGTGGTTTTTCCCGCAAGGGTTTCCACGTCAAAAATTCTCTGTGTCTGCGTGATTTGTTTTGTGTGCTTGTTTTTGGGTTCGTACGTTGTATTGCTCGGTCCTCTCGCAGGTACTCTCCGGTTTGGGGAAAGGTTTCCGCGTTTCTTTCCCAACAGAGTGGTATCAAAGCCAGGTTTTGTTCTGGCTGATACCAACAGAGTGGTATCAGAGCTTTGGGTTCAAAGGGTGTCAAGAGTTGACAGAGGAACCAGAGAGGAGAGATGGACGCGAAGCCGGTGCGCATGGTGAACCTTAATGGCACAAACTATCATTATTGGCGGAGCAAGATGAAGGATTTGCTGTTTGTCAAGAAGCTGCATCTACCTGTGTTTGCAACCGAGAAGCCCAGTGATAAATCCGAGGAGGACTAGAAGTTCGAGCACATACAGGTGTGTGGGTACATACGGCAGTTTGTTGATGAGAACGTGTACAACTACGTTGCCAATATTGAGCACGCGAAGACGTTGTGGGATAAGCTGGAATCCTTGTATGCAAAGAAGACCGGGGTAAACAAGTTGTTCCTGATCCGAGCGATGATGGGTCTGCGGTACAAGGATGGGGCGTCTATTTCGGATCACTTGAGTGATTTCCAGGGCGTGGTTGACCAGCTATCTTCTATGGGAGTCAAGTTCGACGACGAAGTTCAGGGACTGTGGCTGCTGTGTACCTTGCCAGACTCGTGGGAGACCGTACGAGTATCTATGATCGCTTCTGCTCCAGAGGGCGTGGTCAGTCTGGAGTTTACCAAGAGCGGGGTGTTGAATGAAGAGATGCGGAGACGTTCTCAGGGCACTTCATCCACATCCCACCACTCAGAGGCACTAGTTTCAGAGAGCCGCGGAAGGGGCAAATGCAGGGGTCCAGGTGGTGGCAGAGACAAGAGCAGGGGAAAGTCCAAGGGTCGTTACGAGGACTCAGAGTGTTATCATTGCGGTAAGAAGGGCCATATCAAGTGGAACTGTTTCGCTTGGAAGAGAGAGAAGAAGGGCGACAAGGGGAAGCAAGAAGAGAACACTACAGCGGCGGCCTCGACGCATGGAGGCGATGTGATCGTCGTAGGTGATGAGGTCATTACTAACCTCGCCTGCGATGACAATTCTTGGCTGGTGGACTCAGGGGCTTCAGCACATGTATCTCACAATAGGGCACTGTTTGCCACTTACACTACAGGCGACTGTGGAGTGTTGAAGATGGGCAACGGAGATGTGTCGAAGGCGGTTGCCGTTGGAGATGTGCATTTGAGAACAAAGACGGGTGCGATTCTTGTTCTCAAGGATGTTCGTCATGTCCCTGATATCCGTTTCAACCTGGTGTCGGTTGGAAGGTTGGATGACGAGGGATTCTTCAGTCTCTTCGGGAATAGTCAGTAGAAGCTTTCCAGAGGTTCGATGGTGATTGCCAGAGGAAGCAAGAAGTCCGGTCTCTACTATATGGAGGGGAGCGCAGAGGGGGCACAGGAGGTGAACGCAGTCAGTGACGCGTCTATCGAGTTGTGGCACAGACGGCTCGGCCATATCAGCGAGAAGGGGATGAGCTACTTGGTGAACAGGAAGGTGATTCCGGGGCTCAAGTCTACAAAGTTGGAGAAGTGCACGCACTGTTTGGCTGGAAAGCAAAGTAGGGTGTTTTTCCAGAGCCACCCAAGTTCGAGGAAGCCGGCGTTGCTCGAGTTGATTCACTCGGATGTCTGCGGTCCTATGAAGGTAAAATCTCTTGGTGGTGCTTCTTACTTTGTGACTTTTATTGATGACTGTTCCAGGAAGGTTTGGGTCTATGCCTTAAAGACCAAGGATCAGGTGCTGCCTACTTTCAAGGAGTTTCAGGCCTCCGTTGAAAGGGAGACGGGCAAGAAGTTGTTGTGTGTTCGGTCCGACAATGGCGGCGAATACATCGGTCCCTTTGATGCGTATTGCAGAGAGCAAGGGATACGACACCAGAAGACTCCGCCAAAGACACCTCAGCTCAATGGTGTAGCGGAGCGCATGAACAGGACACTGATGGAGAGGGTGCGGTGTTTGCTGTCAGAAGCAAACTTGCCGGGCAGTTATTGGGGTGAGGCTCTTCTCACAGCTGCTTATATTATTAATTTGTCTCCTAGTGCTCCTTTGCAGGGTGATGTGCCTGACAAAGTATGGTACGGCAAGGAGCCGTCATACAGTCACCTGCGGGCGTTTGGTTGTAAGGCCTTCGTGCATGTACCGAAGGACGAGAGGACCAAACTTGAGCCGAAGACGAGGCGATGCGTCTTTGTCGGCTACGGTCGGGATGAGTTTGGCTATAGACTCTACGACCCAGTGGAAGGAAAGCTCTACAGAAGCAGAGACGTGGTGTTTGTCGAAGATCAGACCATGACCAACACTCAGGATTCCGAGACGCCTTCTGAGGCTGAGGAATTGCCTGAGTTAGAGTCATTTCGCTTCGAGCAGTTTCCAGAGGACATCGCGGAGGATCCAGTTATGGGGGAGCCGGTACATGGAGTTGCTCCTAACCTTGATCATCAGCCTGCTGATGGTGGTCAGGGTGTCCCTCAGGAGGATGAGCATGCCGGAGAGGTAGTTCCTGAAGGGGAGGAGGCTGTCGGTATACAGCCAGCACCAGTGGCTCCACTGAGAAGGAGCAACAGGGATCATCGACCATCTACGAGATACTCGCCGGATGAGTATGTGCTACTGACTGACGGGGGAGAGCCCGAAAGTTTTGCAGAGGCTATGGAAGACGAACACAGGCAGGAGTGGATGGTGGCTATGCAGGAGGAGATGAGTTCCTTGCACACCAATTCTACTTATGATCTGGTGCGGTTGCCAAAGGGCAAGAAGGCTTTGAAGAATCGATGGGTGTTCAGAGTGAAGCAGACGGATGATGCTACTCGCCCTCGATACAAAGCGAGGCTGGTAGTCAAGGGCTACGGTCAGCGGAAAGGCATGGATTATGATGAGATCTTTTCGCCTGTCGTCAAGCATTCGTCTATTCGGGTGGTGCTAGTATTAGCAGCCAGTCTCGACTTGGAGGTCGAGCAGATGGACGTGAAGACGGCGTTCCTCCACGGTGATCTTGAGGAGGAGTTGTACATGGAGCAGCCGAAGGGATTCTGTGAGAAGGGCAAGTCACATCTGGTCTGCCGGTTGAGGAAGAGCTTGTATGGTCTGAAGCAGGCTCCGAGGCAGTGGTACAGAAAGTTCGAGTCGTTTATGGGGGAGCATGGTTATGCACGGACGACATCGGACCATTGTGCATTTATGAGGTATTTTGCCGAGGATGATTTTATCATTTTGTTGCTCTATGTTGATGATATGCTATTAGTGGGTCGGAATGCCACTAGGATAGCGGAGTTGAAGCGCCAACTGGGCGCGGCCTTCTCTATGAAGGATTTGGGCACAGCGAAGACTATTCTTGGGATGGAGATCAGCCGAGAGAGAGAGTCCAAGCTGCTACACTTGTCCCAAAAGAAGTACATTCACCGGGTACTTCAGCGTTTCGGGATGGACGGGTCGAAGAAAGTGAGTTCCCCCCTCGCGGCTCACTTTAAGTTCACTGAGGAGCAGTGTCCATCTACCGAGGACGAAAAGGAAGATATGGAGCGGGTTCCATATGCTTCAGCTGTGGGAAGCCTTATGTATGCCATGGTGTGTACGAGGCCAGATATTGCTCATGCAGTTGGTACGGTTAGCAGGTATCTTTCGAATCCTGGAAGGGTACACTGGAGTGCGGTCAAGTGGATTCTACGATATCTTCAGGGCACTGCTGGTTGGAGACTTTCCTTTGGTGGTGACGAGCCGAAGCTGGTTGGGTATACTGACGCTGATATGGCTGGAGATGTAGACACGAGGAGATCGACTTCAGGCTACGTGATGATGTTTGCGGGAGGAGCAGTGTCGTGGCAGTCGCGGTTGCAGAAGTGTGTTGCCTTGTCGACGACGGAGGCGGAATACATTACGGCGACGGAGGCTTGCAAGGAGCTGTTGTGGATGAAAAAGCTGCTGCAGGAAATGGGACTGAAGCAAGAGCAGTATACTTTGCTTTGCGACAGTCAGAGTGCTATCCATCTTGTGAAGAATCAGACGTTTCATAGCCGGTCCAAGCACATCGAGACTCGGTATCATTAGATACGGGATGTGGTTGAGAAGAAGGACGCGGAGCTTGAGAAGGTACATACAGATGACAATAGAGCTGATATGTTCACGAAGATTCTACCAAGGGGGAAGTTTGAATACTGCAGGCAGATCGTCGGGATGACGACATCCTCCCCATAGTTGTGAAGGGGGAGATTTGTTGGAGTGGGTGGGGTTCCCAACCTATGTGGAGAAGACCCCGGAGTGCGACGAGCGCCGTTCGTGTGTCGAAGAAGCTCGGGAAGTAGGCGACGGAGTTGCTGCTATTGCTGCTGGAGCTGCTGGAAGCAGGGGATCCGAGTTCGGGCCGAACTCGGTCCCACGGCGAGTTCGGGCCGAACTCGGTCTGGCCGTTCCAGGGTTTGGCCTGTAGGTGCTGGTTGCCCCACACAGAGTTCTGGCCGAACTTTGTGTGTCGGGGGCTGAAGCGGATTTCTGGATGAGTTTTCATCATTGGATCTAATCCAACGGTCCAGGTTGGTTGCAGGATTAGGGAGATATATTGAGTTTTCTCAACCCTAATTCATCATCGTATAATCGCAAGTTAACACAAGTTTGAGAGAGAAGGAGGCAAGAGTGCCATTGCAACTTCGGGAGAGAAGACGGAGGATTGAAGGTCGTTTTCGAAGGAGATCGTGTTTCGGGTAATCTCTACTCATCGTTCTCGTTCTTCGTAGCCTTGTAATCGTTGTTCTTTCTTCTGAGTGTTGTGGGGATCCGATTTGGATCGGGAGGAGTTTGTAGAGGGTGTAATTCTTCTATTCCATTAGTAGAGGCTTCTCAGGGTTGGACTCCGATCGTCCCGTGGTTTTTCCCGCAAGGGTTTCCACGTCAAAAATTCTCTGTGTCTGCGTGATTTGTTTTGTGTGCTTGTTTTTGGGTTCGTGCGTTGTATTGCTCGGTCCTCTCGCAGGTACTCTCCAGTTTGGGGAAAGGTTTCCGCGTTTCTTTTCCAACAGAGTGGTATCAAAGCCAGGTTTTGTTCTGGCTGATACCAACAGTGTACCCAATGTAGACAGTTCGATCACCTGCCAAGCGAATATAAAAGGGGAGATGATATAGGCGGAATGCAGCATCGGGGGACAACTCAAGATGACCGAAGCAAAGACAGCACTGCAACGAACAAGGATGGGGAGCCACAGGAAGGCGATCTTGCGGCTGTCAGTAGGGAGAAGAGGATCTTCGGGTCAATGGAGGGGATGGAGCTAAAGATAGATATTGGGTTGGATAGACTCACGTCTGCTTCCAACACACGAAAGAAGAAGTAGCAGAATACAACCATTGTGTTCCAAGCGCAACGGCATAAAACCAGCAGAGGGAGAGACATAAACAAAGGAAAGGCGACAGGAGCGGGAGCACGGCGACTAACAATTGGAGTGGCACTTGAGAAATGGAGGGACCAAAGCAAACAAGTGAAGTGCAGCGGCAGTCAGAAACGACACGCGGGCAGCACGTCGTAGTACGTGGACAGACCTTCCCATGGGATGCCTCATACGGGAATGGAGGTTTGTATGGAAAACCCAAAATAGTAGGAGCTAATTCGAATATAGCCAAAGAAGGCGTGAAAGAGGGCGGAGAACAAGAAGTCGAAGTGGTCAAATCACGTTCTACCTCAGAGGATGTGGATCGGAAAATATTTGTGGATATCACTATTATTTAATGACAATTATTGCATGAACGTCCGCGGAGCATGCTCATTGGGACGCTGGCGAGAGATAATAGATGTGATAAAACCTAAGAAGGCTATTATATGCGCTCTGTTAGAAACAAAGATCAAGTCGAAAAGGATACTCAAACGCAGAATAGCGATTAACTGGAGGCAGGTACATAATTTATCATTATGTAACATGGTACGTATATGCGTTTGATAGGACAGTAGGAGTTAGGATGGGAGTGTTGTTCATTTGTCAGAACAGTTGGTGGTCATCCACTTCAAGAATACAGGTGGTCTACAGTTCCTATTCGGGGCTGTGTACGGCCATAACGATCGACGAAAAAGAGGTCAGTTGTGGCAGAAGGTTATTCAGATTAGTAACATGGCAAATACGCAGCAATTGCCTCTTCTATTGATGGGCGACTTCAATGCTTTACTACATCGACATGAAAAGGTCGGAGGCCGGGAAGTACTAGACGTGATTCTGCAAGAGTTCCAACATTGCCTACTCCAATCGGGACTGCTACAAGTGGAGCGTTCAGGTCATGTCTGGACGTAGAACAACTGGAGCGTCCAGAGCATACATAAAGCTAGACTTACAAAAAGCTTATGACACTGTGAATCAGGACTTCATCTGTCGTGTGATGCGGGCTATGGGATTTGATGAGGATATTGGGTGGATATGGTTCAAGAATGCATACATACTCCTACGTATTCGGTGCTGCTGAAGGGTATCCCTTATGGCTTCATCAAGAGCAGTCGAGGGATCCGACAAGGGGATCCGTTATTCCCATACATTTTTACGATTGTGATGGAGTATTTTACATGTCTTATGGAGATGCCTGAGACAAAAAATAGATTGTTCCGCTCCAGAAGAGGATCAATCCGATGGTGTCACATATTATATATGCTGATGATATGTTAGTATTTATCGAACCTTCAAGATCTGGGTTGGAGGAACTGGACAAAATCTTGAGACAGTTTGGAGAACTATGGGACTGCAAATAAACCAGGATAAGAGTCGTATATACTTTAATGAACAGTATCCCAATAAAGAAGAGTGAGCATTCTTATTAGGAATGACTCGAGGCGAACTACCTATAAAATATCTTGGAGTACCTCTCTGTGTTAATTATGCAAGAGATACTGAATGTCAGAGTCTTATTGATTATGTGCGACGGCGTACGGAGGTTGGCATGCGCTTAACTTGTCATTTGGCGGCCAGATTGAATTGGTTAGATCGATTATTACGGCGATCACCCAATATTGGGTGCAGTCCATTATGCTTCCGATTAAGACTATTGCAAAAATAGAGAAAATGTGTGCAGACTTTATATGGTGAGGGGGTATTCACGCTATCAGATGGGAGATGCTATGCAGGCCCAAAAAAGAGGGAGGGGTGGGACTGTGTTCGCTCTGAACACTTCACGAAGTTGCGGCTACAAAGCTGCTATGGAAATTCCTCCTGGGAGAGTTGCTATGGGCTCAATGGATGGCACAAAAGTATGTTAGAGGTGGATGCATATGGGTTATAAGAGAGAACACAAATGCTTCAGTTACTTTTAAAAGTATAATGTTACAAAGGTGGCATATAAAGCAGTACATCGGACGAATAATGAAGGATGGGGCCATTATGGATTTTTGGTTCGATCCCTAACATAGCAGTATGGTGGAGTTGGGTGGAGATAA
The DNA here is from genome assembly GCA_029216955.1 of Iris pallida. Taxonomy (NCBI): domain Eukaryota; kingdom Viridiplantae; phylum Streptophyta; class Magnoliopsida; order Asparagales; family Iridaceae; genus Iris; species Iris pallida. Next base: position 8,863,984 of record JANAVB010006993.1, on the reverse strand, counting down.
TGTGTTGGCTCGGGCAAGGATCGGCGTCCCGGTGAGCAATATATTGTGGCAAGGGGTATGGAGGCCAGAGACTCATGGCTTCATGCGCTAATATAGCCAGCAAATCAAGCGTGTTCGGTATGATACAGTTAGCAAGGCGGACCATTGGACGTGGGAGGGCACCACCAGCGAAAAATTCGAGCACTATAAAGTGTACGAAGATAGGCGAGAGGTTTATCCGACTCTCCCCAACTATGAGTTTATATGGGTAAAGGGGGCAGCTCTCAAGATGCAATACAACATGTATAAGCTACTTACGAGACGCTTACTTACTGCAGATAGGCTACGCCGTTTCGGAGTGGCGGTAACGAATGCGTCGTATGTCTTATGTGCGCAACATGATGAGAGTGCTGCTCATCTATTCATGCAATGTTCGGTTGTCTGGGAAGTGTGGAAGTATCAGAGGGATAAACTAGGCCTTACAGGTGATGGGGATCGAGATATTAAGGAAATCATCGATGCGGTCAGAAATGTGAGACATCAGTCGGCAAGATGGATGAAAGAGGCTCGGATTCGTATTGCAGCCACAGTTTGGCACATTTGGAAAGCTCGCAACAACCGAATATTCGAGGAGATAACCATCAGTAACATTGGTATCAGCCATAACATAGAAATTGATGTTAAGTATCTGATTAACGGACATTTGTAAAGAAAGACATGTACTATATTTTCTCATAAATGGAATTACCTTCTTCCAATATATATATATATATATTTTTTTTACCTTCTTCCAATATATATATATATATATATATATATATATATAGGAAACAGATCAAAAGTCCCCCTTAGAAATCCCCCCTAAAAAAACCCTCACTCTCAGCCGTCCATTTAATGTTAATATTAATGTTAATATTAACATTAAATACTAAAATTAATATTAAACTTAACATTATAATTAATATTAATATTAACATTAACATTAACATTAACATTAATATTAACATTAACATTAACATTAATATAAAAATAAAAATAAAAATTAATATTAACATTAATGTTAATATTAACATTAATATTAACATTAACATTAATATTAACATTAAATGGACGGCTGAGAGTGAGGGGGTTTTTAGGGGGTTTTCTAAGGGGGACTTTTGATCCGCTCCCATATATATATATATATATATATATATATATATATATATATATAATGGGGAAGTAAAAAAATTGCAACCGTAAAAAAGAGGAAAAGAGGAAGAGGGAGACAACTTTAAGAAGAAGAAGAAGAAGTAGCAGTAGTAGTAGTAGTAGTAGTAGTGGTGGTAGTGGTAACTGGCAAGTTCGGTAATTTATTTAGGAATTTATTTACGTTTAATATGATAAGTAATTAAAAAGTTTTTTTTTGAAATATTTGATTTGTATGTTAGATAATAATTTTGAATTCTAAAACCATAAATATTAAGACTAAAATATAAAAGAAATGGAAGTAATGAAAATTAGAAAAATATGGATTTCTTTAAAACGAAGAAATAAAAACAAAATTTGTACAATTTTGGTTCTTTAAACATTAAAATTGATATAAAAAAGGGAAATGAAATAAAAAAAAGTACTTTAAACAAAGGAATGTAAAGAAGAAAAGACACAAAAAGCCAAAAAAAAATCAATTTAAATCACATAAAATCAAAATGAAAAAATATAAATAACTGTAAAAAATAGAAAAATTTAAAAAAATATAAAAAAATAATTTTAAGACAGAGAAAATATAATTTTCGGTTCTTTAAACAATAAAATTGATAAAAAAATGAAAGAAAGGAAATATAAAATCATTAAAAAAAGGGATGTATAGAAGAAAAGACACAAAAAGCTAAAAAAAGAATATAAATAACGTAAAAGATTAATTAATTGTAAGAAAATAGAAACTCAAAAAAAAAATTGTAAGAAAGAAGAAAACACAATTTTTGGTTCTTTAACAATAGAATTGATTAAAAAAGGGAAATGAAATAAAAATTATTAGAAAAGATGGCATGTAAATAAGAAAAGAAACAAAAAGCAAAAAAAAAAGAATATAAATAACATAAAATCGAAAAGAAAAAATTGTAAGAAAATAGAAAAACTGAAAACATAACCCTAGAAAATAGAACAAAAATATAGAACTGAAAATGATAAAATAATAATAATAAAGAATAAATCTCAGACAAAAAATGAAAAGGTAACCCTAACGCAAATGAAATAGTTTCTTATAAAAAAATAAAATAAAACAGAATAAAGAACCTAATAAAAATATATAAATAATTTCTTATAAATAACATAATCCTAACCCCAACCTAAATGTTAACCCTACAAAATAATTAATTCTAACAAATTCATTAAAATAAAATTTTACAGATGGATGCTCAAATGACGGTCGTATACCTTGTCACCCCCGTTTCCCCTATTTTCTATTAATACTCGTAATTGGATTTTGGCAAGTATTTTATTTTCTAGACTTGTGGAATTTTGGGGTTTTCTCGTAAAATGGGTTTTGACTTGGCTTGGTTTTATTTCGTGGAGAAGGATTGGTTTGGTTTGGTTTATTATGCATTTGGAACACCTTAGCCTATGCTTCACCCTCAACACACCACAACCTCCACCATTAAATCCTACCTAACTTTTCTCCCTCCTCTTTACTTTCATTTATTTTTCTTCCATCTTCTTCTTCCTTCCTCAACACAACATCTCCACCCATAGGCAAGTGCACCTTACCACCAAATAAGCACCACATTTTATTTGTCCAATAGCTAGATTAGGACATGGAAATCAACATTAGAACTTGGCATTTTGTGATTTGGAGCTTCCATTTTTCTAGATCTAGGTTTTAATCATTTTCGGAAATGCTTGGTTTTGATCTATTAAACTTTGATTTTTGTTTGTTTTGATGCTTCCATGTGGAAGAGAATTCAATTTTACCCAAGTTAGAACTTTGAAAAACTAGATTTGGTTTTGATTTGGCCAAGATGTGAAAGATTAAAGTTTTTGGTGTTCTTGAGAGTTCATCTCAGCCTTGGAGAAGACCCCTCCCCTACGCACGCTCTTTAGCGTGCTGCTGGCCCGCACGTTTCGCCACCCTGCGCCCCGCGCGCTCGGCTGCATCGCGCTGCCCTGCGCCGCGCCCTTTGGCGCTGGCCGCGGCAACCCTTGGCGCACGCGCTCTTTAGCGCGCTGCCCCCTGCGCCTGTGCCCCCTGCGCACTTGGCTGCGCTCCCGGCCGTGCGCCCTTGCGCACTCGATCGTGCGCCCTGCGCACCCGACCCTCGTACGCCCTTGTACATTCGGCCTTGCGCCCCTGCGCGCACCCGCCTGCGCGCACCTCCCTTGCGCACCTGCTGCGCGCTTGCCCATGTTCACTTGGCACCCTGCGCCATTGGTCCATGCGCCATCGGCTCATGTGCACTTGGCACCCTGTGCCATTGGTCCATGCGCCATCGGCTCATGCGCACTTGGCCCTATGCGCCATCCAACCCTGCGCCCTGTGCTCCTGCAGACTTGGCACCCAGTGCAGCTGACACCCTGCGCAATCCAACCCCCTGACCCCTTGTGCAACCCATTGGCTCTTGGAGTTTTGGTTTTATTTCCTTAAGCTTGGCTTCTCTTTTATGGATTGGATTTTGAGATCTTGTTCAACACAGCACGACTATCTTGACCCAACACGACCTGACACAATTTTCAGTAATTGCTACGACTAGTACGATCTTCATGATTTCTGTGATTTATGACCCTAGTACCTCTGATCTTCTTAATAGTGACCCGATGGGGTATACACTTGACTTGTAACCTATGATTTATGATTAATCTCTGTTACCAGATAACTTGATAGTGGCCCGTGGCGACGCACTCCTAACTTGTAACTTGACTTGACTTGAGGCTGTTGCGACGGCTAACTTGACTTGTATAACCAACTCTGACACCGTGGGTGTTCCTGCTTGCTTGCTTGTGCAATCCACCTGTCTTATCTTGCATCATGTCTAGGACGTGACTTCCTGGTTCCCACGGTCAGGGATTCGCACTGAATATGGATTAGGCTAATGATTAGATCTAACTATAGTTCATGGAGAATTTTCAGTCACAGACAATCTCGTTATCTGGACACTTTAATTGGACTTGTAGCTTGCCGACGAGTAGAGCACATTTCCAGCACACTGTCATATGTTGCACCCTCTAAGTCACCTAAGGGTATATCGTCTTCGGGGCGATGTACCCAACCATACTCTCAACCCGCGAAAGGATAACTGGATGGTCTGCAGGGCTTGGGACTGGGAAATTTTTATTGCTTCTTGTTAGTAATTAGGCTTGTGATAACCATAGTTAGTTAAAGTAGTAGGTCGTAGTAATTGCTTGGCCGCTTGTGAATGGATGATGTCTAGCTTGTCTAAGTCTTATCTAGTCCCTGTACTTGGTACTCCTGAGATGATTGTTTTACTTATCTTTAACAATAAATGGATAGAGACAAGTGCTATTCAGGCGAAAGGTTACAACCCCGGTCCTTGTTTGGTTTACGGGTTGTAATCTGGCTTCCGGAGTAGTCTCATGTCCCTAGTCGTTTATTGTCCTACTGTACTTTTATTACTTGTACTTTTCTTCCAATTTCTTATGTTCTGATATACTGGTTTTGTTCTTATTTCGCGGCCTCCTTTGTGGCACTTGCTCTTTCTGGGGTTTGACCCAGCTGATTTTGTGTGGCCAGATTTCGGAGCAGCTCCCGAGGATCTATCGAACCTCCAGCCCGATGGTGGCGACTAGAAGGAACCCGGACTACGAGTGGGTTTTCTATTTTGCTTCGCTCACTCTATTGTAAAAAATATTCTTTTGAGGCGTTTAGCCGACGAGCACCTGTTAGCTCGATGCATTTACTTACAGTCTGTCTACGGGCTGTAAACATGATTAACAAATCCTAGGGTTGATCATGTATGACTTAACTCTTGCTAGTCCTTGCATTTTGTACGACTAGCTTCATGATCAACTGATATGTAATATTTGGGACGCCTTTTATTGTATATTTGGTGATCAAACATCTTGAAATTATATTACTTGCTTGAGATTGAGACAATAGGCTTGACCTTAAGAGACTGTTGGCTTGTAGTAAACCCTCATATCTAGACAGCCGTGACCGTATAGCGAGATGGACTTCATTTCAATATACGTAGCTGGCTATGTTCGCCCCCGCTCTTCAGTATTCTGGTTCAGGGGCGTGACATGGTTTAAGTGGTAGCCCATGCAGGTCTTGACATTCAAGAAATGTGAGGGTTTACCGAATAGATGTCTCAATCAGTACTCGCCCTTGATCTCCGTTCATATCCTCTGAATCTCTGGAATCTTAACCTGATCACATGCTTGTATCGTTGATCTGTCCTGGTCCTTCCTTATTATTTTTCCTGTGTCGTCTTCTTCAGCGGTACTGTACCTGACCCCGCTGATCAGCAAGGTGGAGCACTTCATGTGGACCAACAACCCGAAGATCAAGCCCAGCACTCCGGAGTAGCCTCCAGAGTTGTGCCTACTGGAGGAGAGCCCCCAGTTCAGCCCGTTCAGCCTGCCGAGCCGGACGATGGCACCTTGGTAGGTCTCATCAGGACCTTGATAGCTTCCCAGGATCGTCGAGGAGACGCTTTGCACTAGGTAGTAGCGGATGCTTTGACCAGAGGCGGTCATCCAGGGAACAGCACGGCCAACAGCTTTAAGCGCTTGAACCCTCCCTTTTTCGACGGCACTGAAGATACGATTGCCGCGGACGCTTGGCTTCAGGATACCGAGGTGATTCTGGAAGCAGCTAGAACACCCGAGAATGAGAAGGTGGCCGTGGTACGGCTACAGTTGCTGGACTTGGCTCGCAGTTGGTGGGCAGCGCAGGCCATGGGATTAGTGGCACCCATTGCTTGGGCAGTGTTTAGAGAGAGATTCCAGGCGAAGTATTTCGATGCTGTGGCCCGGTACGACCTACAGACGAGATTTACCAACTTGAAGCAAGGAGGCAGAACGGTCGACAGTTATGCATCTGAGTTTTCTAGACTTAGTAGGTTTGCCTCCACCTTGGTGGCAACCGAGTTTGATAGGTCCCAACGGTTCCAACAGGGACTGCATTTGGAGATCTTGTTGGCAGTTGAGCAGTTCGAGCACCAAACGTTCGATGCAGTATTGAGAGCGGCTAGGAGGCATGAGTACACCTCCCAGAGGATCGTGGATAGGACCGGAGGTAGGAAGCGGTCCCACAGTCAGATGCACCAATCATCAGCTCCAGCCCCGGCAGCTAGAAGTTTGACTATTAGAATTTTGAGACGGGCGGCCTCAGTAACGTCGGTTCAACATTCGACCCCGACGTACCCGCAGCAGCAGAAGCAGACTTCCGCGATGGGATGTTCTCATTGTGGAAAGCCAGGCCATGTGGTGGCAGATTGTCGTAGGGCACAAGGATTGTACCTAGCTTGTGGAGCGGCAGATCACAAGATAGGAGCCTGCCCGAAAAGGGGTAGTTCTTCCTCTTCCAAGCTAACCAGTCCATCGGTTAGGGGACCAGCACCTGTGCAGCAGCAGCAGTACCCGAGGCCATTGTCGCCTCAGGCCCAGGCGTTTCATCAGCAGAACCAGCAGCAGTATACCCAAGCCCAAGTACAGAGCAGGCAGAGAGGTTTCCAGCAGAGGGGACCCACAGCTAGAGGTCAGGCCATGATGATGGCTATGGAAGAAGAAGTTACACCAGGTGAGGTAGTGGCAGGTACTATTCTCGTCAACTCCTCTCTAGTATTGGTATTATTTAATTCTGGTGCATCGCATTCATTCATGTCTGCACGATTCGCGATACGGATAGGATTTGAGCCAGAGTCATTATCAGTAAGGCTCAATATACTTACTGGTAAAGGTCTTGTGGAAGTAGATCAAGTATTTTCCTCGTGTCGGATCGTAGTTAGCGGTAGAGAGTTCCCCACTAGATTTATAGAATTCTCTATGGCAGACTATGATGTAGTCCTAGGCATGGATTGGTTGAGGAACCAGTATACTAGGATAGACTGCCTTGTTGGCAGAGTTGTTTTCAGCATTCCAGGAGAGCCAGAGTTTTCATTTTCCAGAGGCGCGGTGGAACCATCATCCCCAGTATTGCGGATGGCATTAGCAGCAGTACAGTTACCCCTGATAGTTGAAGAGTTTTCAGATGTCTTTCCAGAAGAACTTCCAGGGATACCGCCAGAGCGGGAGATCGAGTTCACTATAGACTTGATCCCAGGGACAGCACCAGTATCAGAGCGAGTCTACAAGATGGCGCCTTCAGAGCTAGAGATTTTGTACAAGATGATTGAAGAACTCAGGACCAAGGGATTCATTCGTGCAAGTGGATCGCCTTAGGGAGCCCCGATGCTTCTTGTGAAAAAGAAGGATGGTACGTCCAGGCTATGTATAGATTATTGTACCTTGAATTCAGTGACAATCAAGAACAGATACCCTCTCCCGAGGATAGATGACTTGTTTGATCAACTCAAAGGGACTTCAGTGTTTTCGAAGATAGACTTGCGGTCAGGATACCACCAGATCAGAGTTAGAGAGTAGGACATCCCGAAGACAGCGTTCAGATCGAGATATGGGTATTGGGAGTTCCTTTTTATGCCCTTTGGAGCGACCAATGCGCCGGCAATATTCATGGACCTCATGAATCGCATTTTTATGCCTTATTTGGATCAGTTCGTGATCGTGTTTCTAGATGATATCCTGGTCTACAGCAAGAGCGAAGCAGAGCATGAGCAGCATCTCAGAGTCGTCCTTCAGACGCTTAGAGAGCATCTGTTGTACGCCAAGTTCAGCAAATGTGAGTTCTGGCTCGATCGTATTTCGTACTTGGGTCACATCATTACCCGAGGTGGAGTGGAAGTGGATCCCCAGAAGATTGTGGCTATCGAGTCATGGCCAGTGCCTAGCTCAGTGGCAGAGGTTCACAGCTTCCTTGGATTGGCCGGCTACTACCGGCGATTTGTTTCAGATTTTGCAAGGATTTCGGCACCGATGACCCAGTTGACCCGCAAGGATGTGCAGTTCGCTTGGACAGCAGAGTGTCAGAAATCATTTGAGAAGTTGAAGCGAGGTTTGATAATGGCTCCCATTTTCACACTTCCAGATGGGACCGGAGGATTTACAGTTTATTGCGACGCTTCAGGCAGAGGATTAGGATGTGTCTTGATGCAGCATGGGAAGGTAATATCTTATACATCATGTCAACTTCGTGATCATGAGAAGAATTACCCGACCCACGACTTGGAGCTGACAGCAGTAGTGTTTGCATTTAAGAAGTGGAGGCACTACTTGTATGGAGATAGAGTGGAGATATTTACTGATCACAAGAGCCTGAAGTATGTTTTCACCCAGAAGGACCTTAATATGCGGCAGAGAAGATGGCTTGAGCTATTGGTGGACTACGATGTGGACTTGCAATATCACCCAGGGAAGGCCAACGTTGTAGCAGATGCGTTGAGCCGGAGAGCCGGTGTTTACCTTCTAAAGGCACAACCAGAGTTACTGGCCGATCTTCAGAAGATGGGAATTGAAGTGGTTCTTCCTAACAATATGGCATTGATGGCCAGTCTACAGGTTCAGTCCAGCATAGTTGAAAGAATCCGGATGGCGCAGTCTACAGATTCCAAGATTCAGTAGCTCAGAGCAGAGTGTGAGGCAGGAAGAAGACCAGAATTGTGCATTCATGAAGATGGTACACTTCGACATGGCACTCATCTTTGTGTACCCAGTGGAGATATCAGACAGGAAGTTATGGCAGAAGCTCACAGTTCACAGTATTCTATTCATTCCGGTGGCACGAAGATGTACTGTGATATTCGTCAGCATTTCTGGTGGAATGGCATGAAGAGGGAGATAGCCCGGTTTGTCTTTCGGTGTTTGGTTTGCCAGCAGGTTAAAGCTGAATATCAGAGGCCCGCTGGACTTCTTCAGCCCTTGTCGATTCCAGAATGGAAGTGGAAGCACGTGACCATGGATTTTGTGACTGGATTACCTAGATCCCCGGCTGGTCGAGATGCTATTTGGGTTATAGTTGACCGGCTCATGAAGGTGGCTCATTTTCTTCCATTCAGAGTTGGGCAGTAAATGGCTCAGTTGGCAGAGATGTACCTCAGGCATATTATCAGGCTTCACGGTATGCCCGTCAGTATCACCTCGGACCGAGATTCAAGATTCACATCACACTTTTGGCGTAGCCTGCAAGAGAGTTTGGGGACTCGTTTCCAGTTCAGTTTAGCATATCATCTGCAGACAGATAGCCAGTCAGAGCGCACCATCCAGACTCTTGAAGATATGTTGCGATCTTGTACACTTGACTTCGGTGGGTCGTAGGAAAACCACCTGTAACTGGTGGAGTTCTCGTACAACAATAGCTTCCAGGCCAGCATCTAGATGGCACCATTCGAGGCTCTGTATGGTAGGAAGTGCAGATCCCCGCTAGCATGGGACGATGTCGGAGAGAGGCAGATGCTCGGTCCAGAAATGATTGCCCAGACAGTTGAAGTGGTCAGAAAAGTCAGGGATCATCTTCGAGTTGCCCAAGACCGCCAGCGATATTGGGCCGATGCCCATCGGCGTCCCTTAGAGTTTGCTATCGGCGACCATGTATTCCTTAGGATCTCGCCTAACCGTGGCGTCATTCGCTTTAGCGTGCGAGAAAAGCTTAGTCCTAGGTATATAGGGCCGTTCGATATCCTGGAGCGAGTAGGAGATGTATACTATCGTCTTGCTCTTCCGCTATCGCTAAGTGAGGCACATGATGTATTCCATGTGTCCCAATTACGACGGTACATCCCGGACCCGAGCCATATCCTAGACCATTCAGAATTGGTTGTTGGTACCAACCTTTCGTATGAGGAGAAGCCCGTATCTATTTTGGACCGAAAGGAGAAGATACTCAAGAACAAGACTATTAGCTTTGTCCGTGTTGCTTGGGGTCATCACTCTCTAGGTGAGTCAACATGGGAGCGTGAGGATGATATCCGATCGCGATATCCCTACTTGTTTGACTCGTAAGGTATAATGTCTTCCTTATGCCTTATACTTTCCATCCCTTGCTTGCATGTATGATTGTATGATTGAACTGCTTAGTGTAGCTTGTTGTGGCAATCTCTAGCTCCTTGATTAAATTTCGAGGACGGAATTCTTTTAAGGTGGGTAGAGTTGTCACCCCCGTTTTCTGTATTTCGTATTAATACTCGTAATTGGATTTTGGCAAGTATTTTATTTTTTGGACTTGTAGAATTTTAGAGTTTTCTCGTAAAATGGGTTTTGACTTGGCTTGGTTTTATTTCGTGAAGAAGGATTGGTTTGGTTTGGTTTATTATGCATTTGGAACACCTTAGCCTATGCTTCACCCTCAACACACCACAACCTCCACCATTAAATCCCACCTAACTTTTCTCTCTCCTCTTTACTTTCATTTATTTTTCCTCCATCTTCTTCTTCCTTCCTCAACACAACATCTCCACCCATAGGCAAGTGCACCTTGCCACCAAATAAGCACCATATTTTATTTGTCCATTAGCTAGATTAGGACATGGAGATCAACATTAGAACTTGGCATTTTGTGATTTGGAGCTTCCATTTTTCTAGATCTAGGTTTTAATCATTTTTGGAAATGCTTGGTTTTGATCTATTAAACTTTGATTTTTGCTTGTTTTGATGCTTCCATGTGGAAGAAAATTCAATTTTACCCAAGTTAGAACTTTGAAAAACTAGATTTGGTTTTGATTTGGCCAAGATGTGAAAGATTGAAGTTTTTGGTGTTCTTGAGAGTTCATCTCAGCCTTGGAGAAGACCCCTCCCCTGCGTGCACTCTTTAGCGTGCTGCTGGCCCGTACGTTTCGTCGCCCTGCGCCCCGTGCGCGTGGCTGCATCGCGCTGTCCTGTGCCGCGCCCTTTGGCGCTGGCCGCGGCAACCCTTGGCGCACGCGCTCTTTAGCGCGCTGCCCCCTGCGCCTGTGCCCCCTGCGCACTTGGCTGCGCTCCCGGCCGTGCGCCCTTGCGCACTCGGCCGTACCCCCTGTGCACCCGACCCCCGTGCGCCCTTGCACACTCGGCCTTGCGCCCCTGCGCGCACCCGCCTGCGCGCACCTCCCTTGCGCACCCGCTGCGCGCTTGCCCCTGCGCACTTGGTACCCTGTGCCATTGGTCCATGCGCCATCGGCTCATGCGCACTTGGCACCCTGCGCCATTGGTCCATGCGTCATCGGCTCATGCGCACTTGGCCCTATGCGCCACCCAACCCTGCGCCCTGTGCTCCTGCGCACTTGGCACCCAGCGCAGCTGACACCCTGCGCAATCCAACCCCCTGACCCCTTGCGCAACCCATTGGCTCTTGGAGTTTTGGTTTTATTTTCTTAAGCTTGGCTTCTCTTTTGTGGATTGGATTTTGAGATCTTGTTCTACACAGCACGACTATCTTGACCCAACACGACCTGACACGATTTTCAATAATTGCTACGACTAGTACGGTCTTCATGATTTCTGTGATTTATGACCCTAGTACCTCTGATCTTCTTAATAGTGACCCGATGGGGTACACACTTGACTTGTAACCTGTAATTTATGATTAATCTCTGTAACCAGATAACTTGATAGTGGCCCGTGGCAGCGCACTCCTAACTTGTAACTTGTAACTTTACTTGACTTGATGCTGTTGCGACGGCTAACTTGACTTGTATAACCAACTCTGACACCGTGGGTGTTCCTGCTTGCTTGCTTGTGCAATCCACCTGTCTTGTCTTGTATCATGTCTAGGACGTGACACCCTGGTTCCCACGGTCAGGGATTCGTACTGAATATGGATTAGGCTAATGATTAGATCTAACTATAGTTCATGGAGAATTTCCAGTCACAGGCAATCTCGTTATCTGGACGCTTTAATTGGACTTGTAGCTTGCCGACGAGTAGAGCACATTTCCAGCACACTGTCATGTGTTGCACCCTCTAAGTTACCTAAGGGTATATCGTCTTCGGGGCGATGTACCCAACCATACTCTCAACCCGCGGAAGGATAACTGGATAGTCTGCAGGGCTTGGGACTGGGAAATTCTCATTGCATCTTGTTAGTAATTAGGCTTGTGATAACCCTAGTTAGTTAAAGTAGTAAGCCGTAGTAATTGCTTGGCCGCTTGTGAATGGATGATATCTAGCTTGTCTAAGTCTTGTCTAGTCCCTGTACTTGGTACTCCTGAGATGATTGTTTTACTTATCTTTAACAATAAATGGATAGAGACAAGTGTTATTCAGGCGAAAGGTTACAACCCCGGTCCTTGTTTGGTTTACGGGTTGTAATCTGGCTTTCGGAGTAGTCTCATGTCCCTAGTCGTTTATTGTCCTGCTGCACTTTTATTACTTGTACTTTTCTTCCAATTTTTTATGTTCTGATATGCTGGTTTTGTTCTTATTTCGTGGCCTCCTTTTTGGCACTTGCTCTTTCTGGGGTTTGTCCCAGCTGGTTTTGTATGGCCAGATTTCGGAGCAGCTCCCGAGGATCTACCGAACCTCCAGCCCGATAGTGGCGACTAGAAGGAACCCGGACTACGAGTGGGTTTTCTATTTTGCTTCGCTCACTCTATTGTAAAAAATTATTCTTTTGAGGCGTTTAGCCGACGAGCACTTGTTAGCTCGATGCATTTACTTACTGTCTGCCTACGGGCTGTAAACATGACTAACAAATCCTAGGGTTGATCATGTATGACTTAACTCTTGCTAGTCCTTGCATTTTGTACGACTAGCTTCATGATCAGCTGATATGTAATTTTTGGGACGCCTTTTATTGTATATTTGGTGATCAAACATCTTGTAATTATATTACTTGCTTGAGATTGAGACAATAGGCTTGACCTTAAGAGACTGTTGGCTTGTAGTAAACCCTCATATCTAGACAGTCGTGACCGTATAGCGAGATGGACTTCATTTCAATATACGTAGCTGGCTATGTTCGCCCCCGCTCTCCAGTATTCTGGTTCTGGGGCGTGACATACCTGGTGGTCCGATTACATAGGCTATTATCCAGGAACGAGTGCCTCATATCTCGAGCCTGGTATTTGCAGGGCATGTGATCTCAGTTAAAATGAATTATCATTATTAGCGTTGTTAATATTAATATACACTAACAAAATTTATATATTATATAGTTATATGATTATTATGAGTGTCACGCCAGAACCAGAATACTAGAGAGCGGAGGACAGACACAGCCAGCTATGTACATCAATGTGCAACCTACCTCGCAATACGATCACAACTGTCTAGATGCATGAGGGTTGAACTACAATCCATCAGTCTCTATGGTCAGGAACAAGCCTAGTGTCTCAATCTCAAGCAAGCAAATAAATGTACAATATGTTAGATCATTAGACATACAAAGTAAGGCATCCCAAACATTATATATTCAGATGATCATGAAGCTAGTCATACAAGACTAGCAAGAGTTAAGTCATACATGATCAACCATAGGATTTGTCAATCATGTTACAGCCCTTAGGCAAACAGAAATTAAGTTTCAACAAGAGCTAACACTTGCTCGGCGGCTAAATACCTCAAAAGAATAATTTATAATAGAGTGGAAGAGCAAAATAAGAAATCTACTCGTTGTCAGGATTACGTCTGGTGTTCACCATATGGCTGATAAGCAGGAAGATCCTCGGGTATCACTCCAAAATCTGGCCATACAAAACCAGCTGGGTCAGACCCCAAAAAGAGCAAGGGCCACAAGGGAGACTTCATTAAGAAACTAAAACCAGCAGATAATAAATAGAAGAATAATTAAATAAACAGGTTTAAATGACAAGAAGACAGGGTTAGAATAAAACAATAGCTTGTATTAGAAAAAAAACAAGAGACAATATAATTCACATACTAATCACGAGAAAGCATTCAGGAAGGGCCAATCAACTCCTACGACTTGCTATCATTAGCTAACTAGCGTTATCACAGGCCTAGTTACTAGCAAGATGTAGTTGACATGTTCCTGCAGTCACAGTCCCTACAGCTATCTAGGTTATCCAGGCGAGGTTATTTATAAGAGTTATCAAGATAACTGGTGTACTTTCAGTACTTATGTTTTCAAGAAGTGCCCCACATGACAGTGGGCTGGAAATGTGCCCTACTCGTCGGCAGGCAACAAGTCCCTCGGGTGTGGCCGGGATAACATGATCGCTTGTAACTGTAAAATTCTCCCTATATAGACTACTTGATCAATCTAATCATTAACCTAGTCAGATTTATTATGAATTTCTGACCGTGGTAACCAGGAATCCATGTCCTAAATATGATACAAGATGAGACAAGTAGCTTGTACTGGCACAATCAAGAAAGTCAATCACGGTGTCAAGACAAGAGTTACTTCGTAAGTCAGGGTAGCTGTCACAACAGCCTTTTAAGATTATCATGTCATGTCAGGTTACTTGTTACTTATCAGGATTACTCGTCAAGAGTGCGCCTCGATGGGCCACTATCAAGATTATACATGTTTTGCCAAGTTTGCTTGTTGCTTGTTAGGAGTGCGCCTCGATGGGCCACTATTAAGATTATCAAGAAGAATTCATATTATCATGTTCAAGTCAAGGTCAAAGCTCATGTCCAAGTCAAGTTCAATAGTATCAAGCTATCAAGTTGGGCCGTCGCAAGTTAGGCCAAATATAAGACACATGTAAGATCACAAGCATATACAACAAGAACTAGGAGAACATGCATGGGGATAAGGGCAAGGCGGTATCGAGGCCAACAAGTGGCGCTGGTCAGGTGGCGCCAGGAAAGTGCAGGTGCTGGACCAAAAGGCGCCAGCCACCAAGTGGCGCTGGACCAAAAGGTGCCAGACCGAAAAGGCGGTGGGCCAAAGGGCGCCAGGTCGAGGAGGGTGTGCCTGGGCCAAGAGGCGCCAGGGCGAGCAGGGTACATCTGGGCCAAGAGGCGCCAGGACCAGGATGGGTCAGCATGCACCAGCACGCTCCAACATGCACCAACATGCGCCAACATACGCCAGCCAGCATGCGCCAGCACCTGCATACGCCAGCATGCGCGCCAGCCAGTATGCGCCAGCATGCGCCCCAGCCAGCATGCGTCAGCCAGCATGCGTCAGCCAACATGTGCCAGCATGCCTTTTGCTCATCGTCTCCAGACAGCTCCCAAATGTTCATTGAAACCTATAAACTCAAAAGGGCATAAATCACTCAAAATAAGTCAGAATCGGGACTTTCAAGGGTCTAAATTGGGTAGAATCAAATTTTCTACAATATAGGACAATTAGATTTCGGAAATAACAAAGTTTAAGATATCAAAACCAATAAAAACCAAGAAAAGCTACAAACTTAGATCTACAAGAATCCAACCATCAAAACCAAAAATGTCAAGTTCTAAAGAGCCTGAGAATCAAGTATAGAAGAGAATGGAACAATAAAATTTAAGATTCATCATGAAGCAACTTGCACTTGCCTAGGATTTCTTTGTAGGTGCGAAGGAGTTATGGAGAAGAAGAAAGAAATAAATGAAGAAGTTATAGACGAGAGAGAGTGGAGTTGACTTATATATCAACACCTTCTCATCTCAAACCAAAATGAACCAAACCAAGCCATGTTGAACCAAGTTGAACCAAAATTAAGTCAAGATTAAACGAAGGCTAAGCTAAGCAAGACAAGTCAAAATATAGGTCACCTATCAAATGTTAAAAATTTGTACACGTATAATGAAAATACATATAATGAAAAACGGGAGTGACAACTCTACTCACCTTAAAAGAATTCCGTCCTCGAAATTTAATCAAGAGACCAGAGATGTTGGGGCAAGCTACACTAACCACTTGCAATCTACGACTAGCAATTAATCAAGCAATCATTCATGCAAGCAAGGAGTTAAGTGCATAAGGCATAAGGAAGACATTATACCTCATGATTCAAACATGTATGTATATCGCGATCGGATATCATCCTCACGTTCTCAAGTTGACTCACCCAAAGAGTGATGACCCCAAGCAACATAGACTAAACTAATAGTCTTGTTCTTGAGTACCTTCTCTCTTCGGTCTAATATGGATACGGGCCTTTCCTCATACGAAAGGTTGGTACCAACAACCAATTCCGAATGATCAAGGATATAGCTCGAATCCGAAATATACCGTCGCAATTGGGATACATGAAATATGTCATATACCTTATGTAACGACGGCGGAAGAGCGAGACGATATTGTAGGAACGATATAGTAAAGCGTAATACTCTAGAGGGAGGGTGAATAGAGTTGGCAGCGGAATAATGCTAATTAAAAAAAGTTAGCAACACAATCACAGTATATAATTACAGTTGAAATAATGTAAAGGCAGTGTTCAGAAAGCAAACGCAAAGACAGCGATATATACTGGTATCCCTCTGTTGAGGACTAATCCAGTCGATAGAACTCTTGCTACCAGTTGAATCCACTATAGGAAAAACCGCAAGTTTTCTTACGAAGTCCTTGCAACTTCTACAACGCGAGCTTTGATACGAAGAACTCGTCCAACTTCAAATGTGAAGAGGTATTCTTCAATCAAGCCTTCTGATTACAATCTCTCAGAAACTTCTAGACCGTACCGTACTGGCAAATAGACTAGAGGATTGTAACTGGCTTGGGATCTGAAAATGAAAGCTCTAGAAAACTCTTTGGAAGGCAGAAAGCTTTTTAGATAGAGAGAAGATTGAAAGTGAATGAGTGAATTGAAATGATCAAAATCCATCTCTATTTATATGAATTCCAAAGGGAGAACTCTGTCAGAATTCGGGCAGAATTCAGGCAGAACTCGATGAGCAAATCTCGGTCAAATCCGCAACTGTAGGAGGACCAAGTTCCAGAGAATTCAAAAATCAAACGGCCACCAACCGAACTCTGGCCGAACTCTGGCCGAGTTCTGTTAGGGTTAGGTTAGGGTTTTAAAATAGATTTTTGGTGATTTTTGAAAACCTTTTTGAAAACCTTTTTGTAAACATTTTGATAGGTCATTTTAAAACATTTTGAACTATTTTGGGGATAGCCCATTTGCCAGTACGACTCGGTATACAACGTATTCCTAGACTCAAATAAAGTGAAAAATTATATTGCATAGGAAGTACAGACTCAAGTAGGCAAACAGATCTTCAGTCTTGAACGGAGTGAATATCCAATCTTGCTTATGTCCAAGAAGCTGAGATGTCCCAACAAGCTTCGTATATCCAGACAGACTTTTGATCAATTATTAAAATTAGGTTGACCATATGACCAATGGGCCAACAATCTCCCCCATTTTGATAATTGACAAACTATGAATGATATAACATTAAGCTTGTTCAAGCTTGTTCAAAAATATCAAAAAGTAGAAATTGTTCATAACCTGTATTTAACTCAAAAAAAATGTTAGATCATTTTTAATTTTCTCCCCCTTTGTCACTTAGCAAAATAATTGCACAAGAGAAGGCTCCCCCGCATTAAATGCAGAAGACTCCCCCGCAATCAATGCATAAGTAACAAATAGCGAGAAAACAAATAAAAGAAATATAGTATAAGAATTAGAGATATAGCATCACAGGCATGTAATGTTTCTACAAATTATCATCACAGGCATGTATTGCTTCAAAAACATAAAAAAATCTCAGGCATGCTATTTCACAGGCAGTTTGTAATGAAGAAGCAGTATAAAGAGATAGTGCTACAAAATGCTGAAATAAACTGAGATGTCATAAATGAAACATCATAAGCATGTCCATAAAGATAAAAAAATACTGAAAGCATACTTCAAAGTACTGATAAGAACTAAAAAAATGATAAAAACTTGGAATGTCGGAGCATTTCCAAGTGCATCATAAAATATCACTCAAAATCATATAGTCACATCTACTCATCATCATCCTCATCAGTATGATGATCAGCAGCTCATTTCAAGTATTTAATTCAAAGATTACTTATTTTAGCCTTCAAATAACATAATTAATAATATTTTATAAATTAAATGTCTTTACACAGCGACTGTCTCAGATTAGCTGTAGGAGTACTGTCCCAGCTGGCGGAGGTTCACCGGGAAACTCTTAAATACCGCTTCGCTTCAACCGTAGTTGTGGTGACAGACAGACTCTTTATTAGCTTGTCTCTAACACAGTTTTGCATAATCATAAAATAAAATTAATTAATATTACTGACGTCCAAAATTCCTAATTCTCGACGTAAATAATTGAAGCGATCTTCCGCTAGAGGTTTAGTAAAAATGTCAGCTAATTAATTTTCAGTATCTATGTACACAAGGTTTATATCTCCATTTTGATGATGATCTCTAAGAAAATGATGTCTAATCTCGATATGTTTAGTACGAGAATGACATACAGGATTCTTAGTCAAATTAATGGTGCTTGTGTTATCACAGAAAATGGGAATATGGGTGAAAAATAAATCAAAGTCTTCTAGGGTTTGTTTCATCCACAAAATCTGAGCGCAACAACGTCCTGCGGCGATATATTCAGCCTCTGTTGTTGATAAGGCTACAGAATTTTTCTTTTTACTAAACCAAGAGACTAGAGCCTTATCTAAGAAATGACATGTACCGCTAGTACTTTTTCTATCAACCTTGCATCCAGCAAAATCTGCATCCGAATAACCAATAAGATCAAAGGATTTAGTTTTGGGATACCACAAGCCGACAGAAGAAGTGCCCTTAAGGTATCGGAAGATACGCTTAACTGCGGTCAGATGTGATTCCTTTGGGTTAGCTTGAAAATGTGCACACAGGCAAACACTAAACATTATATCTGGACGACTAGCAGTTAAGTAAAGTAAACTACCAATCATACCTCGATACTTACGTGTGTCGACTGGCTTGCCTTGTTCGTCAGAATCAAGCTTTGTTGAAGTTGCCATCGGAGTGCCAATAGGTTTGACATTGTCCAGATCGAACTTCTTTAGTAAATCTTTTGTGTACTTGGCTTGATTAATGAACGTCCCATTGTCGGTTTGTTTGATTTGCAATCCGAGAAAGAATTTCAGCTCTCCCATCATGCTCATCTCAAACTCATTCTGCATACACTTAGAAAATTCTTGACAAAGAGATTCATCAGTGGATCCAAATATGATATCATCAACATAGATTTGAATTAAAAGCAGCTTGCCATTAAAAGATTTAATAAATAGTGTAGTGTCAACCTTTCCTTTTGAAAAACCGTTGTCAAGTAGAAAAGAGCTTAGACGGTCATACCAAGCACGAGGGGCTTGTTTCAAACCATATAAGGCTTTCTTCAACTTGAAAACATGGTCAGGATTTTTGAAATCCGTGAAACCCGGAGGTTGTGCTACAAAAACTTCTTCTTTTATAAAGCCATTTAGAAAAGTACTTTTTACATCCATTTGAAAAAGTTTGAAATCATGAAAACATGCAAATGCACATAACATTCGAATGGATTCTAATCTCGCAACTGGGGCATAAGTCTCATCGTAGTCGATACCCTCTTCTTGATTGTATCCTTGAGCTACGAGTCGAGCCTTGTTACGAGTTACTAAACCATCCTCATTTAGTTTGTTTCAGAATACCCAACAGGTGCCAATGACCGGATGATCAATAGGCTTGGGAACAAGTTCCCAAACTTGATTTCGTTCGAATTGGTTCAATTCCTCTTGCATGGCATCAATCCAGAAACTATCACTACATGCTTCATCAATAGATTTAGGTTCTAGCTGTGAAATAAATTCAACACTAGAAATAATATCTCTACTGGATGATCGAGTACTTACTCCTTTGGTAATGTCACCAATTACCAAATCTTGTGGATGATCAGCTGTGAATTTTAACCTCTTCGGTAGACTCTGTAGGTAGCTGGTTCCTGGATCTCCTCTAGGGGGTTCAGCTAGTGCAGAGCTTGGTTCAGGTTCAGCTGATGTTGAACTTGATGTAGGCAGATCTTCATCACTATCATCGTGAGTCATTTGGTTCATTTCATCAAAAGTGACGTTGATTGATTCTTCGATGATCATGGTACGTTTGTTGAAGACTCTGTACCCTTTGCTCTTGGCCGCATAACCTAGAAATATACCTTCATCGGCCTTTTCGTCAAACTTTCCCAAGTTGTCTTTAGTATTAAGAATAAAGCACTTACAGCCAAAAATCTTAAAGTATGAAACTGAAGGAATTCTATCAAACCATAACTCAAATGGAGTCTTCTTCGATTTGGGTCGAATTAGAACTCTATTGAGCACAGAGCAAGCTGTATTGACAGCTTCAGCCCAGAAGTATTTGGGTAGGCTAAATTGATTTAACATCACTCTGGCCATTTCGGTTAGAGTTCTGTTCTTACGTTCCACAACTCCATTTTGTTGTGGAGTTCTAGGACAGGAGAACTTATGTATGAAACCGTGTGTGTCACAAAATTGCTCGAAATCAGCATTCTCGAATTCGCCTCCATGATCGCTTCTAATTCGAGTGATCATGTAACCTTTTTCATTTTGTACTTTCTTGCAAAAGGCGACAAATTCGGATAATGCGTCATTCTTGCGTGTCAAGAAATATACCCACGTGTATCTAGAAAAATCATCTACAATAACAAATGCATATAATTTACCTCCGAGGCTAGCAACTCTGCTAGGATCGAATAAATCCATGTGTAGCAATTGTAGAGGTCTAGTAGTACATACTGCATTTACAGACTTGAATATGGATCTGGTAGCCTTGTTCTTTTCACATTGGCTGCATACCGAATCATTCTTGAATGTTATGTCTGGTAAACCGCGTACTATCTTCTTTGTGGATAATCTTGAAATTGTATCCATGTTTGCATGACCGAGTCTCATGTGCCATAGATGACTCTCATCACTTTTGGCCATTAAGCATCTACCTGAAATGTTAGCTTCTTCTAGCAGATAGAAAACATATATATTGTCTTCCCCGATTCCTTCAAAGATAGTACTACCAGTTGAGCTATCAACTATAGTACATTTGTCTTTGCCAAAGTTGATACCATAACCATGATCAGCTAGATGACTTATGCTGAGTAGATTATGTTTCAACTCGGTAACCAGACAGACATCTTTAATCACGGGATAGGGAGACTTACCAACATCACCGATACCAATAATATACCCTTTCAAATTATTACCGAAGGAAACATAACCTTCCTTCTTCTTCTTCGATATGTTGCAAATTGGGTAGCGTCACCGGTCATATGCCGTGAGCAACCGCTGTCGAGGATCCATTTGCTTCTAGCATGTGAAGGGTGTTCCACCTACAAAATAGTTTGCAGATAAAACCTTTGGTACCCATTTCTTGTAGGGTCCTGAATTGTTAGCTTTAGGTATCCAAGCATAAACATTTAAATCTACAAGCTTTCTCATTCTACATGCAGATGATATATGACCAATGAGGCCACAATAATGACATCGTGCATGTCGAGTGTTGAAAGCTGAGTGGTGTGCATGGTTGGTAGGTTTGTGTTTTCTAGTATAGAAGAATGCATACCTATGATCATGTTTGGGCTTAACCTTTTGGGGTAAAGGTTTTATATGGTTTGGTCTGACAGTGTTTGGCTTAGGAATGTTCCGAATTCTCGGTAAGTGACACGTGTTAGGATAGGAAGCAACAGGCTCAGGCTATTTTCCTAACCTAATTTCCAACCTTTTGGAAGTGTCATATAACTTAGTATAATCAGAAGTGAGTGATTCTATTCTGATTTGTGCAGATTGAAGACTTTTCTTTTCTCTAGAAAGATCTTCTCTCAATTGGTCTATAATCTTGTCTTTCTCTTCGGATGACTGTTTAGTCTCGTGTAATAAGAGCTTTATAGAGGAAAGCTCACCAGACTCACTAACATTAGCTCTAACCTCAGCTAGTAGGTCGGTAAGTCTTCCTATTTCTCCTTTGTATTCTTTGAGTACCTTCTTAGCGGTCTGATATTTACTACGCAGTTTCCTGTAGTCAAGCATCAGGTCACTGAAGGCATCTCCTAATTGCTCAAAGGTGAAGTCATTATATGTTTCTACAGGTTCAGTAGGTACCTGATCGATTGCCATGAAGCAGATGTTTGCAGCGTCCTCTGAATGTTCATCTTCTGAGTCGCTAGCTTCACTCTCATGCCATATGCTGGTGTTGGCATATTTCCGAGACGTTGATCTTTTCAGGTTGCTTTTTTCATACCTGTTGTTCTTCTTGCTCGATGATGAGTTGATGGGACAGTCCTTCTTCATATGTCCCTTCTTCTTACAGCCATAACAGACAGCATCTTCTTGATACCAGTTGTCGCTGTTGTTCTCTTTGACTTTCTTCTCATGTCTCATGAATCTTTTGAACTTCCTTGCTAGGAGAGCTTGATCTTCAGCGTCAGATCCACTGCTGTCTGAGTTATCTTCAGCAGCTTTTCTGTGCTGAGCCTTGAGGGCGATAGTCTTCTCCTTTGGAGCAGGCTCTTCAAAATCTTTTAGCTCCAGTTCATGAGTGAGTAGTTTACCCATGAGTACTTCAAGTGACATTGTGGTGAGGTCGTTTCCTTCAATGATAGCTGTAGCCTTTGGAATCCAGTTCTTGGTGAGAGCTCGCAGGAGTTTACGAATCTTTTCGTGGTTACTGTAATCTTTGCCTAAGGAGGACAAAGGGTTTACAATATCCAAGAACCTCTCGAACATTTGTGTGACTGTTTCATTTGGCTTCATTTTGAACGCCTCGTACTCTTGAGTAAGTCTGCTGACTTTTGACTCCTTGACTTGAGTCGTGCCTTCATGTGTAACTTCGAGAAGCTTTCAAACACCATTTGCCGTTGTGCATGTAGATACCCTGTTAAATTCTGTTCTGTCTAAGGCACAAAAAAGAGCATTAATGGCACGTGCGTCAAGACTGGCCTTTTTCTTTTCTTCCTCTGTATAACTGCTTTAGGGTTTTTCAACCAAAACTCCCTCGACATTTATACGAGGTGGCTTCTGATAGCCATCAAGAACAATAGCCCATAAGTCAAAATTAAGAGATTTCAAGAAGAAACTCATCCGTGTTTTCCAATAAGTGTAGTTAGTACCATCAAACAGTGGGGGTCTGTTTGTGGCCTGACCTTCACTTGTGAATTTCATAGTAGCCATGTGATGTGCTGTGATCTAATAAATAATGAATAAATAATAGCACTGTTACCTCGCTTTACCTGTAACACCCGCTCTGATACCAATTGTAGGAACGATATAGTAAAGCGTAATACTCTAGAGGGGGGGTGAATAGAGTTGGCAGCGGAATAATGCTAATTAAAAAAAAGTTAGCAACACAATCACAGTATATAATCACAGTTGAAATAATGTAAAGGCAGAGTTCAGAAAGCAAACGCAAAGACAGCGATGTATACTGGTATCCCTCTGTTGAGGACTAATCCAGTCGGTAGAACTCTTGCTACCAGTTGAATCCACTATAGGAAAAACTGCAAGTTTTCTTACGAAGTCCTTGCAACTTCTACAACGCGAGCTTTGATACGAAGAACTCGTCCAACTTCAAATGTGAAGATGTATTCGTCAATCAAGCCTTCTGATTACAATCTCTCAGAAACTTCTAGACCATACCGCACTGGCAAATCGACTAGAGGATTGTAACTGGCTTGGGATCTGAAAATGAAAGCTCTAGAAAACTCTTTGGAAGGCAGAAAGCTTTTTAGATAGAGAGAAGATTGAAAGTGAATGAGTGAATTGAAATGATCGAAATCCATCTCTATTTATAGGAATTCCAAAGGGAGAACTTTGTCAGAATTCGGGCAGAATTCGGGCAGAACTCGATGAGCAAATCTCGGTCAAATCTGCAACTGTAGGAGGACCAAGTTCCAGAGAATTCAAAAATCAAACGGCCACCAACCGAACTCTGGCCGAACTCTAGCCGAGTTCTGTCAGGGTTAGGTTAGGGTTTTAAAATAGATTTTTGGTGATTTTTGAAAACCTTTTTGAAAACCTTTTTGTAAACATTTTGATAGGTCATTTTAAAACATTTTGAACTATTTTGGGGATAGCCTATTTGCCAGTACGACTCGGTGTACAACGTATTCCTAGACTCAAATAAAGTGAAAAATTATATTGCATAGGAAGTACAGACTCAAGTAGGCAAACAGATCTTCAGTCTTGAACGGAGTGAATATCCAATCTTGCTTATGTCCAAGAAGCTGAGATGTCCCAACAAGCTTCGTATATCCAGACAGAGTTTTGATCAATTATTAAAATCAGGTTGACCATATGACCAATGGGCCAACAGATATGACACTTTGCCTACTCGCTCGAGAATATCAAACAACCCTATATACCTAGGAATAAGCTTTCTCTGTACGCCGAATCGAATGACGCCACGGGTAGGCGAGATCCTAAGGAATACGTGGTCGCCGATAGAACTCGAGAGGACGCCGATGAGAATCGGCCCAATGGCGCTGACGATCTTATGCAACTTGAAGATGATCTCTAATTTGTCTGACCACCTCGATAGTTCGAGTAACCAGATCTGGACCAAGCATCTGCCTTTTGCCTACATCGTCCCAAGCTAAAGGTGATATGCACTTTCTACCTTACAGTGCCTCAAATGGTGCCATCTGGATACTGGTCTGGAAACTGTTATTGTAAGAGAACTCCACTAGGTGCAGGTAATCTTCCCACGAACCATCGAAGTCAAGTGTACAGTATCATAACATATCCTCAAGAGTTTGAATCGTGCGCTCCGACTGACCGTCTGTCTGCGGATGATAAGCTGAACTAAACTGGAGACGAGTTTCCAAACTCTCTTGAAGACTCCGCCAAAAGTGTGATGTAAATCTTGAATCTCTATCGGACACAATACTGACTAGCACTGCATGCCATGTGACTATCTATCTAAGATACATCTCTGCAAGCTAATCTATTAACTAGCCAATTCTGAAAGGAAAAAAGTGAGCTACCTTCTTGAGTCGGCCAACTATAACCCAGATAGAATCTCTCCCAGCTAGAGATTTAGGTAATCCTGTTATAAAATCCATGATAATGTGCTCCCATTTCCATTCTGGGATCGATAAAGGTTGAAGAAGTCCAGCTGGTCTCTAATGTTCAACTTTAACTTGTTGAAAAACTAAATTACGAGAGATAAACCGGGCTATCTCCCTCTTCATGCCATTCCACCAGAAATGCTGACGGATATCATGTTACATCTTCGTACCACCGAGATGAATTGAATACTGTGAACTATGAACCTCTGCCATGATCTCCTACCTGATGTCACCACTGGGTACACAAAGACGCCTTCTATGTCGGAGCGTGCCATATTCATGAATACATAACTCTACTCTTCGTTCTGCTTCATATTCTGTCCTAAGCCGTTAAAGCTTAAAATCCGATGACTGTGCTATCTTGATTCTCTCAACTATGCTGGACTGAACTTGCATACTGACCATCAATACCACATTGGTAGGAAGAACTATCTCTATTCCCATATGCTGAAGATCTGCTAATAACTCTGGCTGTGCTATTAGAAAATAAGCTCATGCTCTTCTACTCAACACATCTGTAACTACGTTGGCCTTTCCTAAATGATACTGCAGGTTGATGTCATAATCCACCAATAACTCTAGCCATCTTCTTTGACGCATGTTAAGATCCTTCTGGGTAAACACATAAATAAGACTCTTGTGGTCGGTAAAAATCTCTACTCGATCTCCATACAAGTAATACCTCCAAAGCCTAAGGACGAAAATCACTGCTGCTAACTCCAAGTCATGGGTTGGATAATTTCTCGTATGATCACGAACCTGACGTAATGCATAAGCTACTACCTTGATATGCTACATCAAGATGCATCCCATTCCTCTGCCTGAAGCATCACAATAAACTAAAAATCCTCAACTTCTATTGAAAAGCGTGAGAATAGATACCGTCATCAATCCTTGCTTCAACTTCTCGAATGAACTCTGATACTCTACTATCCAAGCAAACTGTACGTCCTTACGAGTCAACTGCGTCAATGGTACTGAAATTCGAGCAAAGTTTGACACAAATCGTCGGTAATAGTCGACCAATCCAAGAAAACTGCAAACTTCTACGACGGTGCTAGGCACTGGCCATGACTCTATAGCCACTATTTTTTGGGGGTCCACTTCTACTCCACCTTTGGTGATGATGTGATCTAAGTACGAAATACGATCAAGCCAAAATTCACACTTACTGAACTTCGCGTACAACTAGTGCTCTCTGAGAATCTGAAGGACTATTCAGAGATACTGCCCATGCTTTGCTTCATTCTTACTATAGACTAAGATGTCGTCTATGAACACTATCACGAACTGATCCAAATAGGGCATAAATATGCGATTCATGAGATCCATGAATACTGTTGGCGCATTGGTCGCTCCGAATGGCATACCGAGAAACTTCCAATGTCTATATCTAAATCTGAATATTGTCTTTGGAATGTCTTGCTATCTGACACTGATCTGATGGTATCCCGACCACAAGTCAATCTTCGAGAATACTACTACCCCACTGAGTTGATCGAACAAGTCATCTATCCTTGGTAGAGGATAACTATCCTTGATTATTACAGAATTCAAGGTACGATAATCAACACATAATCTTGACGTACCATCATTCTTCTTCACAAGAAGCGGGGCTCCCCAAGGTGATCCACTAACACGAATGAATCCCTTGTTTCTGAGTTCTTCAATCATCTTGTACAAGATCTCCAACTCTGATGGTATCATTCTATATACTCTCTCTGATACTGGTGCCGTCCCTGGAATCAAATCAATGGTGAACTCTATCTCTCTCTTTGGCGGCATGCCTGGGAGCTCTTCGAGAAATACATCAGAAAATTCTTCTACTACTCTGGAAAACTGAACTGCTGCTGCTACCGCCATCTGCAAGACTGGTGGAGAAGGTTCTACTTCGCCTCTAGAAAATGAAAACTCTTCTTCATCGGAAATACCAAAAATAATCCTGCCAATATGGCAGTCTATTCTTGCGTATTGATCCTTCAACCAATCCATTTCTATGACCACATTATAGTCGGCCATCGGGAATTCTATCAATCTAGTGAAAAACTCTCTACCACTAACTATGATTCGACACGAGAAAAAGACTCTATCTACTCCCACAAGACCGTTACCAATAAGTATATTAAGCCTTACTGATAATGACTCGGGCTTCAGTCCTATCCGTGTAGCGAATCGTATAGACATAAATGAATGCGATGCACCCGAATCAAATAATATTGATGCTGGAAAAGAGTCGACGAGAATGGTACCTACCACAACCTTACCTGATGTTAATTCTTCTACCACGGTCAAAGCCATAGCTTGACCCTGTCCTCTTGGTGCTGGTCCCCTCTGCTGGTGACATCTCTACCTGTTCTGAATCTGAGCTTGACCTGTCACGACCCGCACCCACTGTGAGGGTACAAGTACGTAACAGCGCCCAGCCTACGCCGCAGTGTCGACGGTAGAACGCTGTAAGTCTCTAACTAACCATTATCTCATGCAGTATATAATGTACTCATCATGGTCAACTCCGAACGGAGGACAAGTATAAGATATGGTGTATCTCAATTACAGTCTAAGCACGATAAGATAACACAGAATTGTAACTAAGAATTTAAAGACAAAAATAAATACTGAAATAATAACAACATCTGAATAATCTCAAATACATCTCAAGTCTCAATTCTATACAACAAGCTCTAAATGAAAATAAATGCAAGTCTACTAAACTAAATTCCGATCACTCTTGAGTGTCGGGGCCATAGGTCGCTAAGCCATCTCCTCAGTAAAATGTAGGGCATGTGTCCTCAGGGCAATCATCTGTAAAATTTTCAACAGGTCCAGTCAGGACAGAAACGAGCACATCTCATCTAGAAAACCCAAGTAAATGACAGAGAACTATAAAGCAGTTATAGGCAGTTGTATTGATGAAAATGGCAGTTTATATTCAGGTGATGGTAAGAAAGACAGATAAAGTGTAAGGAAAGTAAATACTAAACAAAAGATGAATCATAGCAATAAAGACTGTAAAAATAGAACTAGCTGAACCAGGATAATATGATATAAAGTCCAGGCAACATGTAGACCAGTGTAACTCCAATGTAAGTCCAGTACAGGATGAATCTCATACAAGATGAATCCAGCAAGGGACAATTCCAGTTATAGTGATCAATGATTCCAGGGTGAGTCTAGCCTATACTCTAGCAGTGTGTTTTAAAATACCAAGATCGACATGTAAACGGCTATGGGTAATCCGGCACATCACACACCTGGCCGGGTGTGAGATGGCTATCATTCCAGTAGATTCCAGTAGGGGTGATTCCAGTAATGGGGTATGTCTACATGTCTTACTCTAGTATTTCCCCTCCTAGCAAGTGAATCCAGAATTCCGACACAATGATTCAAGATGAGTCCAGCCAAGTACAATGATACCAGTAAATAATTCCGGGGTGATTCCAGTAAATGATTCCAGTAGGTGATTCCAGTAATAGAAGCCGGAAATGATGATACCAGTAATAGAGGCCAGAAAATAAATGTGTGTCGTATACATGAATCCAGAAATAACAGTACGTGTTTGTAACAGAGAATCACATACAGCTAACTAGAACTGAAATATAGTAATTGACAAATAAATGAGAGAACTATCAGAGAATGTACTCGCCTGATACTCTGAAAAGAGTAGTGTAATGTCAGATGTCTGCACCAGAGTCACAATGTCCTAGATAAAGCAGTACAGGTTATAATATGTTTTAAAATAAGGTATATGATGTTTATGATGCAATCTACATGATTTCTAGACCAATCTAGGTCGAAGTCAACTCTAAGTCAACCCTGGTCAACTGTCTAGGTCAAACTAGGTCTAAGTCGAACTTGGTCAACTCTGGGTCAACTCTAGTCAATTATTGGTCAATCTTAGCCTATTGGGTCAAAATCTAGAGTTTGGTCAAACTCTATCTAAGGCTATCTAGACACCAACCATATACTAGTGTAACTAGGATACCTTAACACTATTCCCTATATACATAATAATGTATATACCCCAAGTCTATAGCCCTAAGCATATATAGCCTACGCATCACATATCTATATCTATATAAGTACAATATCAACTAATCCATATCACATCTATATAATAATATATATACAATATGTGAACTCTCACACAACAACTCACACTATTCCTCCCTTCCCTCAAACCATGTGGCCAATGGCCCATGCCCTCTCCTAGATATACATTTTATACTCTATATGATACCCTAAGCTAATCAAGCTCATCCTCCACTTCAATATTCATTCCATGACTTAACAAACAACTAACTTACCTATTAGTCCTAGACTTATATAACTCTCCCATATACATACCCATTATGAAGCATTTCCTACATACTATGAATATATCTATGATATCCAGAAAAGGGAAGACTGGACTGGGTGAGGAGAAGGACACTAAGGTTTAGTATGGACTTAACTTGGACTGAAATCCACACAAGGCTAACTCTTACACAAAGACAACCTATGAAGCCCTCAACCTGCACCTGCTCCCTTCTCTACTGCCCCTAATCAACCCAAAACACATAATAAAACTCACTCACTCTTATATATACACAAGCCAATTTATGATTTAATCTTAGTTAACTTCTAATCAAACAAAAATCTAATTAACATTCAACCAAACCAATCCATCTATTCTCAGGTTACTATCCTGAACTCTCATCAAGTAAACCCCATTCAACTTAATTTCACACATCCCATCCATAGCCTGAACTCAACTCCCTGTCTACCGCTCTAAACCACTACTAAAGTCCTGCAGTGCAAGCCAAGGCAAGCTGCTGCTGTACAATGCAAAGCCAAGGCAAGCTGCTGCTGTACAATGCAAAGCCAAGGCAAGCTGCTGCTAAGCCACTGCCTGCACATGTATTTGCATTGAAAAGTCAGGCCAAGCCAAGGCTTCACTGCACTGCTCCTACTGCTACTACCTTGCTAATGCTAAGCAAGCCAAGTTGCTGCAATGAATGCAACCCAGGCAGGGCTCTAAGGCTGAACCTCACAGCATACCAACCTGACATACATCTCTATTCAGTCTAATAAAATTACATCAAATACCTGTGTGCATAACAACCCAATATCCAACATCTAACTCTAAAACCAATCCACATTCGAAGCCCTTACCCAACAATCTTAAACTAACTTGAACTACCCAACATCTCAGGAATGGGAATCAAATCCTATTCTCTAATGCAAAAACCCAAACCCTTAACAAAACTAAACATATACACAATCCTATACCCAAGCCTCTATATTACACCTATCATACTAATACATAAAACTAAAAAGAAAAGTGAGTAGATGAGTGAACAAGTGTGTAATCTGGAAACCCATGTGTCAATAGTTTAGGAAATTTGGAAACATACAAAAGAGTGTGTGTCAAAGGTGCAAGAAAATCTGTGTGTGTATGTTAACACATATCCATTCAGTTTTAGTTAACTGAATAGTGTGACAGTTAACATGGTGGCAGTGGCAGTGGTGTGTGAGTGTGATAGGTAGTGTCAGTAGGTAAATGTGTGTACAGCAAGTGCAAAT
Source organism: Iris pallida (assembly GCA_029216955.1). NCBI lineage: Eukaryota > Viridiplantae > Streptophyta > Magnoliopsida > Asparagales > Iridaceae > Iris > Iris pallida. The sequence continues at coordinate 8,833,471 of JANAVB010006993.1, read as the reverse complement.
GTGTCATGGAGTGAAGGCGAACATACATTGAGTGTGTGTGATATTGTGTGTACAGTTAACAGGAAAGTGGCATTCATGACAGGTATTAGGAAAACCCAATATGTCAATGTAATCAATTCCAGGTTTGAGTTGAACTGTGCACAAACAACCCGATCAATATCCCACATAACACAGGTTATAAGAATTTAACATGAAAGTTTTCATTCGAAATCAATTGTAAAACAGGGATTAAATGTTAGAAATCCAAATTCAGTAAAACATGTGTAACAGTCTACTCAAGCAGTCCAACACATATTCGAAATCTCATTATTCTAATGCAAAACCAACCTAACATGTAGAACCAAACTTAGCAGGAACTAACACACATGTGGGAATCAATTTAGTGGTTTAAACATCATCTAAAACAGGTTAAACAGGAAATCAATTCAGAAAAATTCGAAATAGGAACATGGTATCAGAGAATTGTGTAAACGACCCTTAAAAATCGAAAGAAAACCAATAATCAACAAGCAAGGTGTGCAGTGGGTAGGTATACCTCACACATGTCGTGGGGGATGTGTTCGTGTCCAGGAAACTGGACACGAACGTGTCCAAACAAAATATAACACAGCAGTGACACTGTTCAGGAAAAATCCTCGTGCTGTGGTGTAGAGTGAGCTAGGACACGACACGTTGTATGATACAAGTCGTGGTCATGCCCACGTGTCCACCTAGACTAGGGGACGTGTCCTAGTGCCTGTACAGTATCCACGTGGATCGTGTCGCGTGCACGAGACGCGTATCCGAGCGTGTCTGTGCACGCACGTGTGAGTGTGCAAACCCAGTGCGGGTCAATTTCCTTCGTGCACACACAACGAGATCCTACGAAACTTTGTAGGTGTCGTGTCAGTCACTAGAGGAACGTGTCCACAAAATTTCAGGGCCTGAGTCACCGTGTCGTGTCCGCTACAGTACCCGAGCAGCAGGGCACTGTGCGTAGCCTGCTGCGTGCGTGTGCGTATCCAAAATCGACACAAAAAAGACACAAAAATAAACTCAGTCTTCACAAACATTGCTACTCATACCTAGATCTAGAGATCCATGAAATTAGAATTCAAAAATACGAAAAATAAATCCTTTGTGGCATTTCGTCGAACACCTAGTATGCCCACTGATACGTGTCCGATACGGACACGTATTGGACACGAAACCTAGCAATACCTATACCAGTAGTTAGGGTATTCCTAGGGCTTCCTACTCATGTAATTAAATCACTATTTTATGGAGAGGATTAGGAATTACCTAGGTGTGTGAAAAAGCCCAAAAAGCTTCAAAGAGGGGTGTTTCTCTTGCCACCCAAACTCCTCCAAATTGCTCCTCCACTGAAATTTCTCACCATAGTCAGGAAATACACAGAGATTAGGATCTATTGCAAGAAATTAGAGGGAAAAAGGAGTTGAAATGGAGAAGTTATGGATTGGGGAAGAAAGGATTTTACCTCTATTTCTAAACTTTGCTATTTCCTAAAGGAGGCTAGCCCTAAGTGGTAGAGACATTAAATAGGGGTGTGGAACCCTAGGTGGCTGGCCATAAATGCTAGGGTTAGGGTTTTGGTTTCACTATTTGGGTTATGGGCCTCTATGGGCCTTAAGCCATAAGTCATGGTTTATGAAATCACAAGTCATTAACCAACCTATTCATTATCTCTATTTTCCCCAATTTAATCCTAATGACTAGAGTATCATTAACTTAGGTTAACTAGGGTTTCATAATCTAACCAAGTGGTCATAACTAGGGTTAGCTCCTAGGCTAGTCCACTAGGTCTCAACAAGTCAAGGTCAACCTAGAATTCACCAATTCAATAAATCACCAAATAATTCAAATAAGTCAAAATAACCAAATTACCCCTAGACTAAAAATGATAATTAAATCATCCTAATGACATGGTTAGGCTCTAGGTCATGCAGTCTCTACGGTTTCACTAGCAGCACATCAAAATCACAAGTCATGACTTAAAACAGTTTTAAATAGTTTAAAATTATTAAAAATTACCAAAAATCATAATATGAAATAAATATCAATGAATAATAATTATATTTACAAAATTTCAAAAATACCCTCATCTGGAAAACTGGGTGTTACAGGACCTGAGCATATTGTTGAGCCTGAGGCGGTAACAGCCTCGGAGGCTGGTACTGATGAAGCTGCTACTGCACTGGTGCTGGTGCCCTAACCGATAGACTGGTTAGGGTTGATGAAGATGAACTGGCTCTATACGGACAGGACCCAATTTTGTGATCCGGTGCCCCACAAGCCAAGCACAACCCCTGTGCCCTGCGACACTCTAAAACCACGTGCCCAGGCTTCCCACAATGAGTGCAGCCCATTGCGGAAGACTTCTTCTGCCTCTGTTGCTGAGGGTACATCGGTGTCGAGTGTTAAACCGACAAAACTGTGGTCGCCCTCCTAGAAGCTCCAATAGTCAAAGCCCTAGCTGCCGGGGCTTGTGTTGATGACTGGAATAACTGTCCATGAGACCTCTTCCGTCCTCCAGTTCGAGCTACTATCCTCTGGAAGGTATATTCATACCTCCTAGCTGCTCTCAAAATAGCATCAAAGGTCTGGTGCTCAAACTGCTCCACTGCTAGAATGATCTCTAGGTGGAGGCCTTGCTGGAATCACTGCACATGGTCCAATTTGGTCGCCACCAAGGTGGGAGCAAATCGACTAAGCCTAGAAAACTCGGTCGCATATCCATCGACCGTCCTTCCCATCTGCTTGAGATGGCTGAATCTGGTCTGCAGATCATACCGAGCTACTGCATCAAAGTACTTCATTTGGAATTTATCGTTGAATATTGCCTATAAGACATGCATCGCCTATCTAACTGCTAGCATCGCCCACCAGCTGCGGGCTAAGTCCAATAATTACAGGCGCACAACGGCCACCTTCTCTTCCTCTGGAATCTGGGCTGCCTCCAGAATAACTTCTATATCCTGTAGCCAAGCATCAGCGGCAATAGCATCTTCACTGCCATCAGAGAAAGGAGGTTCAGACGTTTGAAGCTATTAGCCGCATTATTCCCTTGATAACCAACTCTGCCCATGGCATCTTGTATTGTCTGCTGCAGGGCATCGTCCTGACGATCTTGTGATGCAAACAAGTCCCGGATGAGTCCCATCAGGGATCTATTGTCAGGCTCTACAGCCTGGGCTGGCTAAACTAGCGGCTTTTGCTCTCCAGAAGGCATGACTCTGGATGCTGCCCCTGAGTGCTGGATTTCGTCTCCATGTTGCGGCTGGTTCACTTGTTGTGCTCCATCCGGCTGATCGGTGGGACCGGGAACAATGCACTGAAGAAAATGACATGATGAACAATAAGGAAGGACCAAGATAGATCAAGGATAGAGCACCTTATCAGGCGAAGATTCAGAAAGATTAGAAAGCACGAGTAGAGATCAAGGACGAATGCTGATTAAGACATCTATTCGGTAAAACCCTCACACATTCTTGATTTACAAGACCTGCATGGGCTACCACTTAAACCGTGTCACGCCCCAAAAACAAAATACTAGAGAGCGGGGGACAGACACAGCCAGCTACGTACATCGAAGTGCAACCCACCTCGCAATACGGTCACGGTTGTCTAGATGCATGAGGGTTGAACTATAATCCATCAGTCTCTATGGTCAGGAACAAGCCTAGTGTCTCAACCTCAAGCAAGCAAATAAATGTACAAGATGTTAGATCATCAGACATACAAAGTAAGGCATCCTAAATATTACATATTCAGATGATCATGAAGCTAGTCATACAAAGTGCAAGACTAGCAAGAGTTAAGTCATACATGGTCAACCATAGGATTTGTCAATCATGTTACAGTCCTTAGGCAAACAGAAATTTAGTTTTAACACAAGCTTACACTTGCTCGGCGGCTAAATGCCTCAAAAGAATAATTTACAATAGAGTGGGAGAGCAAAATAAGAAACCCACTCATTGCCAGGATTACGTCTGGTGTTCACCATCTGGCTGATAAGCAGAAAAATCCTCGGGTATCATTCCGAAATCTGGCCATACAAAACCAGCTGGGTCAGACCCAGAAAGAGCAAGTGCCACAAGTAAGGCTTCATTAAAGAATTAAAACCAGCAGATAATAAATAGAAGAATAAATAAATGAACATGCTTAAATGACACGAAGACATGGTTAGAATAAAATAATAGCTTGCATTATGGAAAAAAATAAGAGACGAAATATAATTCCTATTCTAATCACGAAAAAGCATTCAAGCATGGCCAATTAAGTCCTACGGCTTGCTATCATTAGCTAACCAGGGTTATCATAGGCCTAGTTACTAGAAAGATGCAGTTGAGATGTTCCTGCAGTCACAGTCCCTGCAGCTATCCAGGTTATCCAGGCGAGGTGATTTACAAGAGTTATCAAGATTATTGGTATACTTTCAGTACTTATGTTTTAGAGAAGTGCCTCACATGACAGTGGGCTGGAAATGTACCCTACTCGTCGGCAGGCTACAAGTCCCTCAGGTGTGGCCGGGATAACGTGATCGCCTGTAACTGGAAAAATCTCCCTATATAGGCTACTTGATCAATCTAGTCATTAACCTAGTCATATTCATTATGAATTTTCCACCATGGTAACCAGGAATCCATGTCCTAGACATGATGCAAGATGAGACAAGTAGCTTATACAGGCATAATCAAGAAAGTCAACCATGGTGTCAAGACAAGAGTTACTTAGCAAGTCAGGATAGCTGTCGTAACAGCCTTTCAAGATTATCATGTCATGTCAGGTTACTTGTTAGTTGTCAGGGTTACTCGTCAGGAGTGTGCCTCGACGGGCCACTATCAAGATTATACATGTTATTCCAAGTTTGCTTTTTGTTTGTCAGGAGTGCGCCCCGACGGGCCACTATCAAGATTATCAAGAAGAATTCATATTGTCATGTTCAAGTCAAGGTTAAAGCTCATGTCTGTAGCCCCTCTTCCAGGAATTCTGATAATATATTTTTATTTATTTATTTAAATGAAATGGTAATCTTTAGGATTTATAATTAATTATTTAATTAATTATTACGGTAGATGATTTTAGCCATGATTGAGTTTTGGAGAACTCGGTAATTAGAAATCGTGGCACGGATAGTGCCATGGCGTGCTTTGGCTAGGGTATTAGCCCCGATAGGGAAGGCCGAGCCATAGTGATGTCCTAACTAGGAAAACCAGGCCAAGTTGCGACTTAACCCTAAACCGAATACTTAATTATTTATTAGTTATATTATTGAGCGTTAGGGAACCCGGTTGTACCGAATTAGTCTAGATAGGACCCAAGCAAGCCCAAGCCCATGTAGTCATGGGGTACGGCCAATAATATCGCGCTGATGTATTTTTGGTATGAGGGTGTCGTATTCTGTTTAACGACTTAAATAAATATTTTCTAGTATTTGTAAATAAATATTATGAATATTACTGTTAGTATTATACAGTGACTTTTTGTATAAAATAGCCCTCGTATATTTTAGAGATTTTTGGTATATACGACTTTATTTGGTTTATCGAACTTCGTTATTAATTGTTATTATTATTATTATTATTATTATTATTATTATTATTCTTGTTATTAATATTTTATTATTTTATTATCAATATCATTGGGGTTATTATGAGATAATACTATTTTATTATTATTAGTTATATGTGTGTAAATATATCTATATATATATATATATATATATATATATATATAATATATGTATTTGTATATATATAAATATTCATATATAGATATATACGTATTTGTATATATATAAATATGCGTTTATACGAATGGAGATAGATATAGTATTAGATATGTATAGATATATATAAATTATATATATATATATATATGGGTGTGTAGGAATGTAAAATACGTATGTACATATGTGTATGTTATATATATATATATATATATATATATATATAGATATATGCGTGTGTGTGTGTGTATTCATACATATATATGTATATAATGTTAATGAAAAGAGTGATAGAAAATGAGAATAAAAGAGAAAGGAAGAAAAGAATCAGGGGCAGCCCAGCCCGACCAGGCCAGGCCCAGCCCGGCCTGACCCCAAACTCCCCAGCCCAAGGATTGCAAAGCCTGAAGAACCCAGCCTTAGCTTAGTCTAGGAGCCAAACCCATGAGCCCCGACCCCTATTCTGTTTAAGCGTAGGAATACATATACGTATGTATATATAAATTGTCGAGAGACGAAAGCAACAAAACCCTAATCCAGTACGGAACCAGAGCCGCCAGCCTTGGGCGACCTCGACCCCGTGCGCGCCACCGCAGTGCGTCGCCATGGGCCACTGGCCGGCTGGCCTGGCCGCGCGTAAAACAGAGGAGGGGCGGACTGAACACAGCAACAGCCTCCCAGAATCCCCACTTCGCAGGTATCGTATGGCCTCATCTCATCATCGTTTCTCGAACCAATTAGTTCGATGGGAAGACAACCTATACGGCTCTCCACCCCTTCAAATAGTTTGAATTTAGGTACCCTATGTTGCTCGATAAATCGATGCGAACATTGACGAAAAACTGATCCAAAGCAAAACAGTTTTCTAGTTGAAACCCGAAATTGGAAAGCAATTTTCGATCAATCTGCTATGAATTTCAGAATTCTATTTGAAGAGTCTTATTGACAACATATAGGGCTAGAAAATCCTTTTTATAAAAATCAATTTTGATAACTGTGTGTCGAGAAATCGAATCCCGAACTTGGCCAAAAACCTGTTTTTAAAACAATAAAAACCATCCACACGACGTGCGTCACGCCATTCTGGGCAACGTGGTCGCGGACCGAAAGGATCGAAAGCTGCGTAACGGCTTTTTGGTCGTGTGGGCTTTGACGGAATTCAAATTGGTCGCGTGTGCGCGACGAATTTGATGCGTATCCGTCAAAATTCACCGTATCGTGCACTTTGTAAATTTCTCAATTACTTTGTGCACGCTCGTCAGATCGAGACAAAACTTGCGCCAACAGGACCGTATTATTTTTCTGGTCCTGTATGCCAAGTTTGGTCCAATTCTGAGATAGTTGAATCGTACGTCGTTTTGTGGGCCCCACGGTCCCACTCAACGGGCGATTTTGTGTACGGCCCGCCGGAATCCAACTCTGGACATACGGTTGGGTTCGTATCGAAAAACTAGATTCGTAGAAATGTAGTTTGACGACTTTAGAGACCGTTGACTCTGGCACGCTTTTCGGTACAAAGTGGGTCCAACGGCGGACATCGTTTTGGCCCGAAATTACCATTTTGCCCCTGTGTCCAAAATTGGACTTAAGGACAGGCAATCCTAGCAAACTTGACTATTCTGAGATCATTGGTATTGTCTATTTCAGCATCCGGGGACTGTTGTACGGGTTTTGACTATTGCGACACATTGAGTAGTTCAGACTGTCGGTTTCACCAGTAGAGGACCACAGGCGAGTACAGTTTATTGTCTGCATTTCGATATTGATTTTCACTATATTTCATTGGTTGGCCATTGGTTATGTGATTATTTTCTATTATAAATTGATGAGTCGGGAATGAGAAGTACCAAGGATGTGTGATCTGACCTTAGACCGTGTAGACCGTGTAGACCGTGTTGCATTTATTTCTTGTAGGCAGTAATTTATTTATTTCTTGTAGACAGTGTAGACAGTAATTTATTTATTACAAAGTAGACAGTGTAGACCGTGATTATTACTGCATTTAAACTGTGTAGATCGTGATTATTATTTTGTAGACAGTGTTTCTTTACTGCAATATTTTTTGTAGACCGTGTAACTGTAGACCGTGTAAATGTAGACCGTGTAACTGTAGACCGTGTAATTGTAGACCGTATAACTTTAGACCGTGTAGACCGTGTCGCATAATTGTCCCGAGACCGATCACATATCAAAGGTACTTCTATTAGTTGGGGAAAGTATTTTGTGTCTATTTATTTACTATTAGTTTTTGTGTTTCCTATTTATTTTCAAAACTCATGATTGATGTCTAACCTTTGTTTTATAGTCATTTTCTTTATTTGAAATTGCATTCAGTGGATTGTGCTCGTTCCATTCCTGATTGAAAACTAACATTTTCAGGTTAGCCGTGGATTCACTTAGCTTTGGGAGTGACGGGAACACTTGTAGACAAAAGCCTAGAGACTAGTTAGATAGTTGAGTTGTAGTCATTCATTTATTTGTACAAGTTTATATTTTCTACAAATGTAAAACTTGTGATCATTGTAAGTTAAATTAATTATGTGAATGAGCATTATTTGTGATTTTGGATCTTCATGGCCGTGACAGCGTACTACCGCCGACACTGCGGCGTAGGATGGCTTGGACACGTCTCGTATCCGTTAAAAAAAAATGGATGCGGGTCGTGACAAATTTTTGTGGTGGCCTATGCAGGTCAGTCTTCGCAAATCACGCGAACTCGTGATGGTACTTAAGTTAGTTGTACTATTGCGAGCCTGCGACAAGGAAATGCTCATTCATGAATTAAAATTAATTTAATTTAAGTGAATGACTAGGACTAGGAGTCCCTTATACAAATTTACCGATGGGTAGTCTAGGCCATGCAATTTAGGATGAGGGTCATTATTTTTGATACCGTGTCAGATCCCCATAGTTACACTATTACCTCTTGATAGGACGATATGATCCAATGTGGATAGATTATTCACTTGGTAAGGCAGAGTTTCCTAGAGTAATGATCTAACCTTGATGAATTATTCAATTCATTCTCTTTGCCTCTAAGATATCATCCCAATATCCTAGCCGAATTATCTATATAATTGCTAGTTGCCCTAAGAATCATTATTTTACAAAGTTCTGATTTTGTTATCCATATACGGACCTCGAGTTAGTTTCGATTCAAGTCTGTCCCTCAGAGGCTTGAATACACATGGAAGAGTTAGAATGTTTGTATTTCTTTTTGTCCTCAGTTATTTCTCCCTGTGCAATCTTTTATCTTAAGGGTTGTGACTGATAGGACAAATGCTTACGCTTTATTTCATAGGCAATTTGTTTGAATCTCTAGGAGCTCATGGGTTTTCACGGATGTAGTTAAAGGAATGTTAGTTAACTCATAATGGCAGGATAGCAGCGCACTGTCGTCATTTATTTAAATTATGAAGACTCTGGATTCCCTGCAGCCAGCAGCGCACTGGCAAGACACGACCCTAGAGTTGAAATTTTTAAGGAAATTATAGGTTATAGAATATTCCTAAAAACTATGGCTAGTGGTCCTCCTTGATCATAGTCACCCAGGTGTCGAGATAAGGTAGGGTATCTGATAGCATATCACATCTGAATCACAGAACCAAGGGTTTACCACAGCCCGAGTATACGGGAGAAGCATAATTCTCGGTAAAATGACTTCAAACGTGATTACATGTCTAGAATACTAAGGAGGATAGGACCGTGCCATATATGTCCCATAAGATACAAAGCCAATAGTAGTGGAAGTTTGTAAGTTTGGTAGCATGTCTCCCGACCTAGCACTCCGTATGATCCTCGTGATCTATAGATGAGGGAATTGACTGACACTAATAGGTTACCTAGAATACAGAATTCAGAAGTCCATAAACCATTAGTCGACTAAGGCCTTAAGGGTAAAATGATAGTAGGATGTCTATAGAAGCAAGAATACCAGGTAAGTTTTGATTCTCTCTAAACTCGAACTACTTGTGCCTCTTTTCAAAAATCTCGCGTACTGGTATCTTGACTATTTTGACCAACGCTGCTATTACAGCCTAGTTTTTGCAAGCTTACTCTGTTCTCGAGCTTGATTCGAGGCATATGTTTAGTGGGGACGCCTGCTAACTTATTGTCTAATCAGAATCAGTGTATCATGGTCTGATCAACCATGATGCATTTGGTTCGCTCTTCGTTTAATTACACTACGTGGATGGAGATATATAGGTATCTAGGATCTCATCCGCGACTGCATTGACAATTCCTCTTGAATTATATGTTCGCCCTTGAATCACGAAATTGTATTCAGTAACATCTCCATTGAATTCTTTATTGTTTTTGTCTTTCACCGATTTGGAAAGACGAAAGCTCGTGATGATAGAGAGATACAGAGTATTCCCATGGCTATGATAATGGTAGGCACAAGTGTAGCTACCATCGGCCAGTCATGTGATTGAGTTACTCGTTCTCCCATCGACCCTCAAACTACCATTGAGACTTTCGAGCCATCTAAATTTTGAGAATGATTAGGATTTTACCCTTAGTCAGAACGCCAACCTAGGAGACTATCTATTCTCAAGAAACCAAATGTTGAGAGTCTCTAATTATTTGTTGGAAGCTTGCCTTAACTAGCAACCCTTAAGCCTTGAACCAACCCTTCCTCGACCGAAGCCACAGTTAGACATGAGATGAGTGGACAATAAGGTAATCATTTACCGTGACACTCATTACGAGGTTGGTTTCCAATAAATATTACTCTAGTTATGTAAATTTTATTATTAAGACCTAACTAGTGTTGGAACACCACAGTCACTAGCTTAGCCAATACCATAGATTAAATACCCTGTCACACTATGACCTACCAGTTGTCAACAGCAATACCTGATCACAACAACCCTTGTGACCATAGTCTGGCAGGTTTGACACAAATAGAATTTCTTGACTCAGTTGTTAGAAATCTTTTCTTATGTTGTGCCTTGGAGTTGGTTACCCCATCGATAACTCTAGTATACCATAGACGAGTAGATCATCCTATTTTGTCGACCATGTGTATTTGTACACCCTCGTTTCTCATTTATTGAAGAATGATCATTGACTTGACTTACGTCCACCATATTCCGTTATGTCGTGCCTTATTCTCTACTAAAAAGAGTCGAGGTACAGTATCTGGATTTTGGGAACCCTCTAACCACATTATTCCAAAATCCATGCCCTATTTCTAAGGTGGGTAGACTATAAGTCTTCAAAAAAAAAATTTGGGATATACGAGGAGTTCCGATTGATTAGAATGATTTTATTAGAATGATAGTTAGTTCCCTATGTTGTCCCACTTTCCATTTAGATTATTTTGTGCCCCCGGCCGTGCCATTAATATTCAAAGCACGAGACCAGCTGTTATCTTCCAACAAATTTTATATGCAAGATCTAGACGAGCCCACCTTCATCTAGGTATATCATGTCCCACTCAAACACGTCCCCTTGTACTCTATTTTTATGGTACGACTTTCAGGTCAAAAGGACTAGCTATAACCCTTACCATAATAACCGTATACTTCCCGACTTCCATTAGAGCCTCAACTTTGACTCATTTTATTCGACCCAATATATGGTTGTGATCTACTCAAAGCCCACTACGCACATGTCACTAGTGTGCCATTCAATTGTGTCTTCTCGTGCTACTTAAACACAAAAGTCACGGAAGGCGCATCGTCAGGGCTTACAAAACCTATTTAACCAATCCGACCGCCCTAACTCAACCAATTGGGTGAAAACCTATTCTAGGTTACCCTAACCTAGTAGAAATAGTTTATCATTGGGACCTTGTTCAATCATTATAGATTGAAATCTAAGGTTCATACAACCAACGATTGATGTCCAATTAGGAAATCCATTAATGCCCAGTAAGAACCCATCCATGCATATCCCTATATTCGACTATAAAGTCGAACCATTTGAAATAGGTCCTTATACCTATCATATAATCTTCACCTCTTAGAGTGCGAAGTCATTTGTAATACGTATTCCATCTACCTAGAGGTTGTGATACGATCTTGTATCGTATTTTATCTCTTGCTTGTGTGTTTAAATAACCACGGAAAAGATCACAATCTTGATTTCTCCAATTCCGTTCTATTTTGGAACCTTGTTTAGTTTAATTTCGAGAACAGAATTTTCGTATTATATGGATTGTAAGACCCTCTAAGAAATGAAGGATTCTTGATTTAGCAAGTGACTGGACTAGAGTAGCCAATATAGCAAATAGTTCTATGGCTTATAAACTTTCTTTCTGTCTGCATCTTTGGATACTCTCTATCGCTCTTGAAACTTCATATTTGCATTCGATTGTTCATCCTTATCTTCCTGTCCTTCCTATTGTAGAGCGACGTATGGTCATGCTTATTCAATTTACCAACATTTTTAGCTACTTGTGTAAATTTATTGTTTGTTAGATTTGGGTTATTTGGTAGATAGAGGAGGATTATAGTGGCCATAAATAGTAGATATCTACTGGTAGCAATTTTAGCAACTAGCGGGTAGATTATAAAGTTTTTAGTGACATAGCTTTGAGGGAGTAGTGTGACCAAAGGTGGGTAGAAATTTTGAGGATTTGTAGTACGAAGTGACCATGAGAACAAATGATAGCTAATGGAAGCCGTCTTCGATCATAGCGGATGGACTCTTCCCCTAAATTTTGAGGACAAAATTATTTTTAAGGTGGGTAGATTTGTAGCCCCTTTTCCAGGAATTCTGATAATATATTTTTATTTATTTATTTAAATGAAATGGTAATCTTTAGGATTTATAAATAATTATTTAATTAATTATTACGGTAGATGATTTTAGCCATGATTGAGTTTTGGAGAACTCGGTAATTAGAAATCGTGGCACGGATAGTGCCATGGCGTGCTTTGGCTAGGGTATTGCCCCGGTAGGGAAGGCCGAGCCATAGTGATGTCCTAATTAGGAAAACCAGGCCAAGTTACGACTTAACCCTAAACCGAATACTTAATTATTTATTAGTTATATTATTGAGCGTTAGGGAACCCGGTTGTACCGAATTAGTCTAGATAGGACCCAAGCAAGCCCAAGCCCATGTAGTCATGGGGTACGGCCAATAACATCGCGCTGATGTATTTTTGGTATGAGGGTGTCGTATTCTGTTTAACGACTTAAATGAATATTTTCTAGTATTTGTAAATAAATATTATGAATATTACTATTAGTATTATACAGTGACTTTTTGTATAAAATAGGCCCTCGTATATTTTGGAGATTTTTGGTATATACGACTTTATTTGGTTTATCGAACTTCGTTATTAATTGTTATTATTATTATTATTATTATTATTATTATTATTATTATTATTATTATTATTCTTGTTATTAATATTTTATTATTTTATTATCAATATCATTGGGGTTATTATGAGATAATACTATTTTATTATTATTAGTTATATGTGTGTAAATATATCTACATATATATATATAATATATGTATTTGTATATATATAAATATTTATATATAGATATATACGTATTTGTATATATATAAATATGCGTTTATACGAATGGAGATAGATATAGTATTAGATATGTATAGATATATATAAATTCTATATATATATATGGGTGTGTAGGAATGTAAAATACGTAAGTACGTATGTGTATGTTACATATATATATATATATATATATATATATATATATATATATATATATATATATATATATATATATATATATATACGCGTGTGTGTGTATTCATACATATATATGTATATAATGTTAATGAAAAGAGTGATAGAAAATGAGAATAAAAGAGAAAGGAAGAAAAGAATCAGGGGCAGCCCAGCCCGACCAGGCCAGGCCCAGCCCGGCCTGACCCCAAACTCCCCAGCCCAAGGATTGCAAAGCCTGAAGAACCCAGCCTTAGCTTAGTCCAGGAGCCAAACCCATGAGCCCCGACCCCTGTTCTGTTTAAGCGTAGGAATACATATACGTATGTATATATAAATTGTCGAGAGACGAAAGCAGCAAAACCCTAATCCAGTGCGGAACCAGAGCTGCCAGCCTTAATTGGGAGACCCCGACCCCGTGCGTGCCACCGCAGTGCACCGCCATGGGCCACTGGCCGGCCGGCCTGGCCGAGCGCAAAACAGAGGAGGGGCGGACTGAACACAGCAATAGCCTCACAGAATCCCCACTTCGCAGGTATCGTATGGCCTCATCTCATCATCATTTCTCAAACCAATTGGTTCGATGGGAAGACAACCTATACGGCTCTCTACCCCTTCAAATAGTTTGAATTTAGGTACCCTATGTTGCTCGATAAATCGACGCGAACATTGACGAAAAACTGATCCAAAGCAGAACAGTTTTCTAGTTGAAACCCGAAATTGGAAAGCAATTCTCGATCAATCTGTTATGAATTTTAGAATTCTATTTGAAGAGTCTTATTGACAACATATAGGGCTAGAAAATCCTTTTTACAAAAATCAATTTTGATAACTGTGTGTCGAGAAATCGAATCCCGAACTTGGCCAAAAACCTGTTTTCAAAACAATAAAAACCATCCACACGACGTGCGTCACGCCATTCTGGGCAACGTGGTCGCGGACCGAAAGGATCGAAAGCTGCGTAACGGCTTTTTGGTCGTGTGGGCTTTGACGGAATTCAAATTGGTCGCATGTGCACGACGAATTTGATGCGTATCCGTCGAAATTCACCGTATCGTACACTTTGTAAATTTCTCAATTACTTTGTGCACGCTCGTCAGATCGAGACAAAACTTGCGCCAACAGGACCGTATCATTTTTCTGGTCCTGTATGCCAAGTTTGGTCCAATTCTGAGACAGTTGAATCGTACGTCGTTTTGTGGGCCCCACGGCCCCAGTCAACAGGCGATTTTGTGCACGGCCCGCCGGAATCCAACTCTGGACATACGGTTGGGTTTGTATCAAAAAAATGGATCCGTAGACATGTAGTTTGACGACTTTAGAGACCGTTGACTTTGGCACACTTTTCGGTGCAAAGCGGGTCCAACGGCGGACATCGTTTTGGCCCAAAATTACCGTTTTGCCCCTGTGTCCAGAATTGGACTTAAGGATAGGCAATCCTAGCTAATTTGACTATTCTGAGATCATTGATATTGTCTATTTCAGCATCTAGGGACTGTTGTACGGGTTTTGACTAATGCTACACATTGAGTAGTTTAGACTGTCGGTTTTACCAGCAGAGGACCACAGGCGAGTACAGTTTATTGTCTACATTTCGATATTGATTTTCACTATATTTTATTGGTTGGCCATTGGTTATGTGATTATTTTCTATTATAAATTGTTGAGTCGGAAATAAGAAGTACCAAGGATGTGTGATCTGACCTTAGACCGTGTAGACCATGTTGCATTTATTTCTTGTAGACAGTGTAGACAGTAATTTATTTATTTCTTGTAGACAGTGTAGACAGTGATTTATTTAGTGCAAAGTAGACAGTGTAGACCGTGATTATTACTGCATTTAAACTGTGTAGATCGTGATTATTATTTTGTAGACAGTGTAACTATAGACCGTGTAAATGTAGACCGTGTAACTGTAGACCGTGTAATTGTAGACCGTGTAACTTTAGACTGTGTAGACCGTGTCGCATAATTGTCCCGAGACCGATCACATATCAAAGGTACTTCTATCAGTTGGGGAAAGTATTTTGTGTCTATTTATTTACTATTAGTTTCTGTATTTCCTGTTTATTTTCAAAACTCATGATTGATGTCTAACCTTTGTTTTATAGTCATTTTCTTTATTTGAAATTACATTCAGTGGATTGTGCTTGTTCCATTCCTGACTGAAAACCAACATTTTCAGGTTAGCCGTGGATTCACTTAGCTTGGGGAGTGACGGAAACACTTGCAGACAAAAGCCTAGAGACTAGTTAGATAGTTGAGTTGTAGTCATTCATTTATTTATGCAAGTTTATATTTTCTACAAATGTAAAACTTGTGATCATTGTAAGTTAAATTAATTATGTGAATGAGCATTATTTGTGATTTTGAATCTTCATGGCCGTGACAGCGTACTACCGCCGACACTGCGGCGTAGGCTGTCTTGGACACGTCTCGTATCCGTTTAAAAAATGGATGCGGGTCATGACAATGTCCAAGTCAAGTTCAATAGTATCAAGCTATCAAGTTGGGTCATCACAAGTTAGGCCAAATATAAGACACATGTAAGATCACAAGCATATACAACAAGAAATAGGAGAACATGCATGGGGATAAGGGCAAGGGGGTATCGAGGCCAACAAGTGGCGCTGGTCAGGTGGCGCCAGGAAAGTGACAGGTGCTGGACCAAAAGGCGCCAGCCACCAAGTGGCGCAGGACCAGATGGCGCTGGACCAAATGGCGTCAGGACGAAAAGGCGTTGGGCCAAGGGACGCCAAGGCGAGCACGGTGCACCTGGGCCAAGAGACGCCAGGGCGAGCAGGGTACGCCTGGACCAAGAGGCGCCAAGACCAGGATGGGTCAGCATGCGCCACCATGCGCCAGCATGCTCCAACATGCACCAACATACGCCAACATACGCCAGCCAACATAAGCCAGCACCAATATGCGCCAGCTAGCATGCGCCAGCCAGCATGTGCCAGTACCAGCATGCGCCAGCATGCGTGCCAGCCAGCATGCACCAGCCAGCATGCGCCAGCCAACATGCGCCATCATGCCTCTTACTCATCTTCTCCAGACAGTTCCTAAATGTTAATGGAAACCCATGAACTCAAAAGGGCATAAATCACTTAAAACAAGTTAGAATCGGAACTTTCAAGGGTCTAAATTGGGTAGAATCAAATTTCCTACAACATAAGACAATTAGATTTCGGAAATAAAAAGTTTAAGAGATCAAAACCAATAAAAATCGAAAAAAGCTACAAACATAGATCTACAAGAATCCAACCATCAAAACCGAAAATGTCAAGTTCTAAAGAGCCTCATAATCAAGTAGAGAAGAGAATGGAACAATAAAATTTGAGATCCATCATGAAGCAAGTTACATTGCCTAGGATTTCTTTGTAGGTGCAAAGGAGTTATGGAGAAGAAGAAATAAATAAATAAAGAAGTTATGGAGGAGAGAGAGTGGAGTTGACTTATATATCAACCCCTTTTCATCTCAAACCAAAATGAATCAAACCAAGCCATGTTGAACCAAGTTGAACCAAAATCATGTCAAGATTAAACCAAGGCTAAGCCAAGCAAGATAAGTCAAAATACAGGCCACATGTCAAATGTCAAAAATTCGTACATGTATAATAAAAATACGTATAACGGAAAATGGGAGTGACAATGAGGTAAAATTATGTGAGCCTGGCGACTGACATATTGGATGGGAGCTCACAGTTCGCCAAGAGGAACTTGTGAAATCTTTTGACTTCCTACGTTGATGCTATCTGTTTTAGGCATCACGATAGAGATCTATTGCTGATTTGATCAAGCGATGGTGGTCAGAACACCACTACCCGTGGGTGAAATGACGATCACTTTAGCTGACGTGTCAATGATTTTAGGGTTACCAATTACTGGTATCCCTATATATTTTGAAGAGAAGGCAAAGGCTGAAGATCTTATCATGACATTTCTTGGTGTGGAGCCGAGACCAGATCAAGGCACTATGCTGGTATCAAACTGACTTGGCTCCAAAAAAACTTCATGCATGTTCATCTGATAGGTGATATACCAGTTTCTGTTGATGAGCAACGAGTACATCATCTAGTTTTATATTAATTGTTGCAGTATTTATGTTCTAATATCTGATATTAATATTTATTCACGTTTTTAGCTTATTTATTGCACTATGGCTTATTTACTAAGCTTATGCGGTGCATTATTATATCTCTACGCGACGAAAAATAAGGTTAATTCAACCCTCATGCGATATTTTGAAGTCTTGGACAACTTCACACAGCATGCATGGGCGGCAGTGTTAGCCCATGTATACCATATTCGATGACTACTTTTGTTAGTATTCGATCAGAAGGTGTTCTACGCACAAATATATGTGGTTGTATTAAACTTTTGCAAGTATAATTGAAATTGATTTTCTTCATATACGGTTATATACATAGACAATTAATACATTTTTTTTATTTGCAACGATGGTCCTACGAAAATTATAGTATCGATAGGCCGACTAGTTGATACAGTGCTGATCAGCGGCTAATACCCATAGGAGTGAGGTGGAATTCAGATGATGTAGATACAACTAACGGTCTTTATAAAGTGGTCTCGATTTGACACATTAGTTGTTATGATTTTGGCTCTAATACCATCAAACAATATTGTTATTGGTTTATCACGCACATTCTTAATCCAATTATTAGAACTCTATGCAATGTTAGATGTGTTAATGTCGAGTCTAGAACATGTGCATAATTTGTTATCTAATGTGAAAAATTATGATTGTCATCATTGGTACCAATAATATATTTAAAAACCCTAATATCTGTCGATTTAATTCTTTCAAACCATTATGTCGCAGTCATAATATTATAAGACCGAGCAAGTTTATCTAACCATTCTAGATATTTTGGTGTACTACCACATTCATATTTTGTTAAAATATTTAATGCAATAAAAAATGGAGAGTTTGGAAAAGTATCACGCATTCGATGAATTAATCATTTTTGCTTATCTGATATAAATGAAATACTATCTCATCGATCAAAACAACATTCAAATGAAAATTTTAAATTGTTTAAAAACTATGTCCAGGATTCAGTATTCTCATTTTCAGCAATACAATAAGCTATAGGATATAATTGGTATTTATGATCATGAGCACAAGCCACAAATAAATTATCTTGATATCTAGAAGACAGGAAAATACATCAATACTAATTATAAGTAAACAACCATGTAAAAAACCATCCATACATGCCTTGAAACAAATAAATATTCTTTGAAAAACATAATTTCTACCGTTTTAAAAAAAAATGTTTGCTACCAGAATTTGTTTCCAATTGTAAAACAATATTTTTCAAGACTACCATATGCATTAATATAACTACCGTTAATCTCAAATAACACAAGTTCTTTAATTGGCTCCCCAAGCTATACGTAATCGATCATCTTTAAGTATTTCTTTTGCAATATATGATGCACTATATTAATGATATCGCTAATTTTACTTATTATTTTCACTAATCCATATGCAACAGTAGCGTGTTGATGATATCCTCTTGGTAACACCCTAGTACATGAATATCGAGATTTAAATATACGAATCTCAAATATTGCATCATTACCAACTACTTTAGCGTACACTCTTCACAATAATCTAGAGCGTCGCAAATATATACAATTTTTTGAGAATTGCTATGTTTAGCTCTACAACAAAAATTATGAAGAATTGCTATATCATGAACAAAATTTCGAAATGCAAAAGAAGGAGGAAACTCTTTTCCAACTAATAACTCGGGGTGCTACCGTCTAAATTATCGTCTTATTGTCTAAATAATAGTCTAAACCTTCGACTAAATCATCACTATTTTCATCCTCAACGTTCTCTTTGACTAAATTCATTTGGTTTGAAGTGCTATGACCAACATGAATTTTTTTACTATTTTAAACATGTTGACTAGTAGAAGTAATATTTAGTAATGCTGGATTAATATAAATCTTTATACAAGATACATTTAAATTATTTTGAATAATAAATTTTTATGATTCTTCACTATCTATTACTAAAAAAGTATCCGTAAAAAACACCTTATTACGAATTCATAAGTAATAAAAAAAAGTTTTACAATAATATTTCGTATATTTTCTAAAGCGATATTCTGATAGTTAGAAATTAGTTTAGTTGTCTCTCCTTAGATAATCCACTTAGTGTACTACCATGGTAGCAAATCACTCTTGGCATTTGATTAATGAGTAAAAAATTGGGTATTAGAACTTCTTCGAAAAGTAGATGGCTAAGACCCTTCTTGAAAAATAACTTCTTGTGAATAAGGACTTCTTGAAAAAAGTAGCTGGCTAAGGCCCTTCTTGAAAAATAACTTCTTGTGGATAAGGACTTCTTGGAAAACAAGTTATTTTTGTTTAAGAACTTATAAAAAAGCTTCTGAAGTCAGGATGCGAGCTATTATTATAGATAATGAAGCAGTGAGAGTATGTAAGGGTAGAGAAGTGCAGGGTAATATATATATATATATATATATATATATATATATATATATATATATATATATATATATATATATATATATATACTTCACATATTAGTGTTGTAAAATAGACGTTGTAAAAGCAATTTATGCCCCAAAGAAGGGTGTAAAATATCATAATCCTAAACCGAAAAAACAAATACTAAACCTAATCCTAAACTGGTTAAGGGTACTAAATCGGGTAATTTAAATTTACGCCCTATTTTAGGGCATACTTTAACACAACATGCATTTACGCCCTTCTTTTGGGCGTAAAATCCTAATCCTAAACCAAAACCGGAGAAAGAAAAAAAAACAAATTACACCCTAAAATGGGGCGGAAAAACTGAAACGCAAATTACCCGCAATTTTGGTGCATATAGGGGCTGCATTTAGAAAATTTCCAAACTTTGCGTCTTTTATACAATTAATGAACATTTAAAAAAATTTCAAACTTTGTGTCTTTTACACAATTAATTGAAACTATTATGCTTCCTCTGCAATTTTTTGGTTGCAAAACTTTGGGGATATTACTACTATGGGCTGCAAATGTGCTTGTCGGTAGGCATTCCTAGTGAAAGATGCAAAGACCATCAAGTAGAAAATTGATCATGAATGACAATAGCAGTGGGGACATGCATGGATCACGAGATCTGGATGGATTGAAATGAGAAGCTGGAGGGAGGACAATGTTGTTGGCGCATTGCCATGCGGATTATACTCTATGTCGGTATATAATTGTTGTTGGTGAGAACGTTTACGACCAACACGGTCCCCGGAGTGTCAAATGAATTTTGGTGGGGTCAATGCTAGCTTAAGATGATCGACAAGCAACCAAGTATTGATAAATAACTGTTTTCTATATTAATCGACATATATGTTACACCAAGTGACACAATTATTAGTAACTATATATGAAGCTAGTGAGTAATTTGCTAGGAATGCCTGTAAATCTGAGCTGGGTGAAACTCTCAGGTGCTTGACCTTGACAAGGCCAAACATAATGCTTCAGCAAATATATGTAAGGGTTCTCAGCAATTATAGGTATAGAAGGCACTTTTTATCTGTTAGTAAAGAATTCACAACTTAGTATATAAACTCTGAAATTAAAATATAAAATAATTATCTAACCGAGACCGAGGTTTGAACTTAGTTCAATGTTCTTAAGACAATATTCGTCCCACACTGGTGCTTACGGTTTTAATGGCGATTAGTCTCACATGATACAACGGTTCTTCTCCTTCGGTAACAGCACTTCACACTGAAAGAATTCGACGAAGCAATGTTGGTAGTCCCCCTCTCTCTCTTACACTTAATGCTAGATGGATGAATGACTTGAGTGATTGAATTATTCAAACACTTGTGCTTTTATAGAAATAAAGGGATACAATGGAAATGTCACACATTTTCGATAGATTCGTTAAATAGATTCGTAGACCTTTTCAATAGGTTCGTTGAATAGATTCGTTGCCATAGATTCGTTCTAAAAAAATTATGATTATTATTAATCAATATTTCAAATATACATTCAATTTTCAACAATCCCCACATGAATGAATATTTGACTGTGTGCAATATAAACATAATACAGACACCTTGCAGACTTAATGCAGACACGCACACACACATACAAAGATAGAGAGATTATTTGAAAAGTTATTGTATCGTGATAGGTAGTTTTTGGCCTTAAGCCTTCCATTGTAAATATTTATCGAGTTTACTAGCTATCCAGTGAACATGATGTCTTGAACTGTTCAGCTATTGTTGTAAACTTGTGTCAATAAATATCACACAACTCCTTTCCGACCAATATTACTTCTATTATTTTATTCATTTTGGCCATGAACATTTGTCTGATTTCATAAGTATTCTTAGAAAATTCAGCGTTATAATTCTCATAGAAGCGGCCCCACTTCCACACTCATATAGGTGACTTCCTAATAAGAGTATCCTGCTATACTGTACTTGAATTTCAAGTCATAGAAATCATTAAAAGCAATGCTTACCCTAGTTTTTCTTAGCAGATGACACTATTATTTGTCATCCTAGAGAATAGGAAAAGTATTTAAATACTCGTCAATGTCATTTAAGAATTTCACATAATTAGGTTGTCTCTTTGAACCTAGATCTTGGGATCTCCAGTCAACTCGGTTGGATTTTTCTTTATGGGATTTCTTTTTATCATAGGCTTCAAGCCCATTCCCCTCGATGACTTATATACTTGCTCTCTTGTCAAACCTTTAGTTAGTGGATCCGCAAAAAATTTCTTTAATTTTACATAATCAATCATGATTATGCCATTAGAGAGAAGTCTAACGGTGCTGTGACGTCTTCGAATATGTCTTGATTTATCGTTATAAATATAACTTTGTGTCCTACCGATAGCAGATTGACTATCACAATGTATACAAATTGCTAGTAGGGACTTTGTCCAGATTGAAATGTTCTACAAGAAATTTTAAAACCATTCTGCTTTTTTACACTACAAAAATATGGCAGTTTAGCGACTAACCTAGCGACTGAATAAAGTTAGTCACTAGACTAGCTACTAAACAACGACTGAATCCTACAAATTCGTAATTTAATTCATGGGAACTCTCTTTTCCGTTGTTATTGCCTTGGGGTTCTCTAATAATTTTTTTAGCCAAAGGAAATTTTCGTCCATAATTGGTAGATGTTTTGAAATTTAGCATGTTTTGAAATTTAGCACATCAACTATCGAGGGACAGAAATTTGATTATACTGCAGGGAGGTTTAATTGGATTACTTCGTGGCATAGAGAAATTTGATTCTTCAAAGGGTTTAAAATTATCAACCTATGTATATTGGTGGATACGCCAGGTGAGCTTAAACATTTTTTTTTCACATTTAGCACTTTAAACACAACATCATGATGCATTTTTGGTTTAGAATATCAACTTGGAACATGTTTAGAAAACATGTCTCCTTCCTTGATCAAAGATTAGTTAAAATATTATGCCTACTGAAAAAATCTACTTATTTTTTTTTGTACCGTTATGTAGTGATTTAGATACTCCTTGGACGTCTAATTGATAAAATGTTCCAATGTTCAGTAGGATTTTTGTTTGATAGTTCAGCGGAGTTCATTGCCATGCCATTATTTTGTATATTGAACTTGGACCACTTGTCTAGCAGCACATAATGCATGGAATTGGTTCTGGTAATGAAACTACACGGTGGAGTTCATATTTTCTTCTGTGCGTACATATGAAATGGTTGAATTAAATCACTTATTGAGTGTTTTAATTTATGCATTATCTGGTATAATTAATTGCACCAAATGTTCAGCACAGGTTTAGAATGCATGCGAAACAGGGTTACTTGTTTCTCTGTGGTCCACTCCTGGCGATTCCATGAACCGTTTCCCATGTCCTAAGATGCGGTGGGTTCATGCCCCACTTAGCGGTATAGAGCACCTAGGAGCCAAGTGAACTTGCCATGGATGTGAAGGTTTATACTTATTTACTTTATTACCATCGGTTCATCTCTCTTCTCTTGTTGAAATGTTAATCATTCCATTTAAGAGAAGTTAAAGAGGAAGGCATTAATCTTTTCCATTAGTTCTTGCTAATGGGAACCATTCACATTTCATTACCTACTAAGCCTACTCCCAGCATACCATGTTGCGGTTAAATGTAGCATGTATATGTATCGTACTGGAATTTACCACGAATACAGTACCCTTGCACCAAAATTTGACTTGAACCTTAATTAGTCATTGCCGCTACACCACAACACGAGAGGTATGGTGCAACAAACAGGGACTTTTACCTGGTACCAGAGCTATGGAGGTTCAAGTTTGATTCTAGCTTATTTTAAGCGGGTTAAATAGTTTAATTCTTAGTTGTGGCAAATCTAGTTTTGGTTATAGTCACTCTTTGCTTGTAACTTATGAATACCTACTATGTAATTGCATTCCTCAATCACTTCTGTATTGATAGTTTTGGCTATTTTCAAGAAAAAATAGCATAGAAAGTTAAATTACAATACATGCATATTATGCCAATGTTAGAATTATTAGTTTGTAGTTGGAGAGCAATTTTTGCTCTAACCATTTCCTTGATTCTTTTTGGGGTGAATATTAGACTCCTAACCTTTTCTTCTTGCACATAAATTTTAGAGCAGATAAACAAAATGGAAGCAACAATATGTAACAAAATTGATAATTCCTTATTAAAATTTTCAATATTAATTTGGGGAGATATGAAACAGAGGACTGAGTATATAAATCAGGTGAGGTATCCTACACATTGTGAAGTCTTAATCAATGATTTGTCTCTGAAACTCTGATGCATACACACATAAAGACTATTCCTACATTGATTTCCTCAACACATCATGTCCAGGTATCAATACATAGATTTCTAGCAAAGTACCACTGTACCAGTACATCTATTTTAACTAAAACCTAAATTAATCTCCTCAACACATGCTGACCAGGTATCCAAGTATCAGTAAATCTTATTTAGGTAAGTAAGATGATGTGCATTTTAATGTTTCTCGATAAACTGCTAACGTGAGTCAAATGACCCAAGACGGACATAATTTTTGGATTTCGAAATAGATTTTCAACCTCAGAACTAATTGAATTCGACACTTTGTATTCCGCAAATTAAAGGTATTAAAAATCACAAAAAAGAAGTAATTGTGGAGGAACTGAGATTCAAATCTTGGCATATCCAAACCTGAGTTAATACCTATTAGGTCCAAATCTTGAAACCAAACCCATCTTAGGAACTCTCATAGGGTCGCATTGAGCAGGGTTGTTTCTTAGCATGTACAAGCTGTGCGATCGAACAGGGTCCCAAAAATCGAACAGGGTCCCAAAAAAATAAAGACAAGTAGCGTACCCCGTTCCAAGGCCCGTACCATAGGAAACATTCAACCAATTAGATCCTTGAACAGGGAAGTTTCGGCTAGTCTTATAGCAATCTCAGGAAGTTTTGGCCAATTTTTAGCCTGACCCTGGAGGTTATCCCATATCAGTTGGTTCTGATTTATCATGCGATTTTAGACCACTTTATCTTGAGTCAAATGACTCAAATCCGATAGATATTGATTACCATTAACATCCAATTTTTAAACCTTGGTTTAGACAAGGTCTCAAATATTCTTTGGTAGATTCGGTACCTATACGTATCAGCTGTATAATATCTTCTTAGCAGATTGAAACTGCACAACAAAATCAATATTGGGCATCTGGGACCATCAAACTAATGTTAGAAAGTTTTGGCTACTTTTGAGACCGTTACAACCCAAAATTGGTAAATTTTATGTTTTAAAATGATTGAAACTTCTCCAAGTTTTTGAAATTGTCCAAAACTTCCAAGTTTTCGAAAATTTCCTAAGTTCTTACCTTAGGTGGCTAAAATGAGTACTCGAGTTGGTTTGGCATTCACTTTTCATCTTATTGATATCATCGTCGGAATTGAATTCGACCGTACTGGCCTCCTTTATAAATACCTTCTGTTAATCCTTCGCTAGCCAACTCCCTTGTGCCTTCCCATTTTGGTGATACTTTAAAATTTTGTACTTGTGCAATATGGTTTGCCTTTGCAGACTATACTCATCTCCATAGAAAATTAGCAACAAGTACACTCATATTCTTATATTTCAAGTGATGTTAGAAAATTAGCCATCTTATGTTGTCTATTGACTACTACTTCCAGTTTCATCTTAGGCTAAAACCTTGTGAAAGGAACTCTTAGGTTTATGAAGCATTTGAAACTCAACAATGTTTGCTCAATGATTCTCTATTTACCCTCATTGGTTACAAAAGATGTTACCTTGATGAACTTATCGATTCATGAACGCGTACAATTTAATCTGTAAGTTCATGATCTCACAAACTTTTTGGGATCTTTCGTTCTTGATTACTTATCTATAAGCTAGTATCTTAAGAGTCAAAAAGCTTATGACAGAGCTTCAGAAAGCCTCCTCATAAAAGATTACTAGAGCAAGAGTTTGTCTGAACTCTTCATATTGGCACACAAATACAATTTGCTTACAAGGAAACATATATCTTGTTGAATTTGCAATAACTTGAACATAGAACAACAAAAGAGAGATAAAAACATGCATTGCTATAGAATCAAGCCAATAATAAGTTTTTTTTTACCTAGTAACCAATTGACTGCAAAAAGAATCCTAACCTTAACTCCCTTTTTTTTCTACTTTTAACTCTCTTAACTTTATCTATCCCTCCCCTGACCTTCCCATATTTCTCATCTACCTAATCCTTCTTCCTTCCCTCTTCTGTACAAAATAAAGGGGAACATATTAAACTAAAGAAATTAATTAAACAAGACTCAAATGTAACTCGAGATACTAAGTAATTGATCATCATATGATAATCATCCAACTAACCAACCCCTAATTATTCATCTCTCTTTCCTTCGAATATATAGACGAAGATCACAGTTCTTCGCGGCCGGAGAAACCTTTGGTGACGTCTTCTCCTTCTCCTTGTCTTGCTTCTCGAATGCCTTACAGTTCCAAATTGATCACAAGAGAAGTTGCTAGTCTTCAAATAGATCTGTAGGAACCTGGGACCTTTTTTTTATGTCAATGGTGCTTAATTCTTGTTGGGGGATAACTACAAGATTGGTGCAAAGAAGAGTGAAATGCATACGTAGATTCCATAACCGGCTTTGACTGTAATAGAGGTATTGTTCCTAAAAGTTTGACATAATTCACCTTAGAACATAATTTTGCTCTAATATGCAGCTTTAGAAGTCCATATTAGAGCATTCTGAGTTGAAGCATAATCTGATTTTTTTTCACTGTAAAATGGTCAAATACCTGGTTTTAGTTTATATTCTTCGTAACTTTGTATGATGACTCATCTTTAGTGAACTTCTAGAACAAAGCAGGAGAGATGATTTGGAATCTCTTAGATTTGTTCTCATGTACTTTTTAAGAGGAAGGTCTATTTTGTTTCACAAAAGTTTCTTGAACTTTGTTGAGAACTAATAAGGGATTTAGTCCCACATTGGAAAATGTAATATGAAGAGGAGCTAGACTCCCTATAAGTAGTTGAGTAGCCCATCAATAAAAGACACACAACAATTATTCTCTACATGGTATCAGAGCCATAACGGAAAGAAAAAAAAAATTTTCTCCCCCCCTTTCCCAACCGGCAGTCCCCCCCTTCCCCCCACGGCAGTCCCCCCTCCCCCCCCCCACCGCCCCCCCGACAGTTCAACACCCCCCCCGACGCCCTCTCCCCCCCCCAACCTGTCCCACCCCCCCCCCCCCCGACAACCTGCCCCCCCCGATGCCCCCCCTCATTTTTTTTTCTTCTTTTCGAAAAAAAATCCTAATTTTGAGAGAGAGATTATGTGGGTAGTTTTTCGACGACGGATGGCTGTCAAATGCTTTATTTGCACCTTCTGTTCCTAGATTACGCCCTCCGGAACAACAAATGCTTTATTTGTTTTCCGTTCTCGATCTACAAATTAGGATCTCCATGCGTGCGCCGGTGTTGGCCATGTTAACCGCGCATTCGTAAGGTCTCTGTTGACGACTTTACCCGAAGACGACGACGACGACGAAGCCGACGAAAACGACGACGACGACGAAGCCGACGAAGCCGCCGACGACGACAAATCACAGTTGAAGACGCCATGGATTTGATCAGTGGTAAACTGACAGCAGACGAGATGAAGGCCTTGGTTGATAATATTTTATCAAAAAGATTAACCGAGGCGACCCCACGTGTGATCCATACTGATGTGGATCCGTCACCCTACAAAATGGGAAAGCTGGACAAACTGGAGACGAAGTTGGAAGGAACGTCCAATTACTTGAAATGGTCACGACAGGCCATACGGACGCTGAAGGGCCGTGGCTTGGTTGGCTACGTCAATGGCCAAACCAAGGCGCCAGATGATCCTTCCTCCAAGGAGTTTGCTATTTGGGAGATTGTCAACAATGGTGTGGCTGGATGGCTGACGGCTTCCTTGACCGACCAGGTGTCGGGCAATGTCGAGGCGATGGAGGCTGCTGCTGATATATTGCAGACTTTGAAGGATATGTACTCAGGCTCGGGCAATCCTATGCGGGTCTTCCAACTACAGGATGAACTTGATAGGGTGGCCCAGGACGACCGTACCATCTCTGCGTATGCAGCACTGTTAAAGAAGTACTGGTCTGATCTGGATCACTATGATCCTCTTGGGATGGAAGATGCCCAGGTCGAACCAGCATTCGCGAAACATTTCCAAAAGTTCTTGGATTATATTTCGCATCAACGGATGATGAAGTTCTTGAAGGGTCTTAACCCTGTGTTTGAGCATACAAGGAATGTCCTCCTAGCACAGCCCATGCTTCCATCCTTAGAAGACGCCATAGCTGCCATGGCACAAGAAGAGGCTCGCTTAAAGTTGATGCCCAACAAGGGCTCTTTCCAGGGGGAGCAAGCCGCTATTGACAAGTCTGCGCTTGCCGCCTTCAATCAGCCTCCCTCTGTGGCCGGTATTTGCCACAACTGTGGTGACTCAGGACATTACATCAGGTTTTGTCCAAAACCCCTGCACAGTCATTCAAGTGATCGTGGACGGGGCCGCGGCGGACGTCGTGGTGGTAGAGGCGGTTATGCTGGTAGAAGAGGAAATTATTCTAGAGGACACAAAGCTAATCTGACGGAGGAAGGGGGCGACATTCACCTGGCTGAGTTAACCCCTCTTGAGAAGGAGTTTCTTGCGAAGTTACGCAGCACGAAGCTGGGTTCGGACGACAGTCATGGGACGCCATCTACCTCGGGGGATCACATCACTTGCTTTGCCCAAATCGGCACAGGTATACCTGCGCGTGCTCTTGCAGCAGCTGTCCACCAACCAGGTTGAATTATGGACTCTGGGGTATCTCGCCATGTCACGGGGTCCCGCGGTGAGTTCCAGGACTATACTCACCTACCGACGCCAGAGAGCATTCAGACTGCTGATGGTAACTCCAGCCCTGTTCGGGGTAAAGGCACTATCGCATGCACCCCTTCTCTCACTCTCACCAATGTCTTACCTGCTCCATCTTTTTCTGTCAATCTTCTTTCTATTAGTGCCATTATTCTTGATCTTAACAGTACTGTTTCCTTTGACATTCGTACGGTGACCTTTCAGGAAAAGGGGACAGGACGACGACTAGGGATTGGCATATGGCATAAGGGGCTGTGGTACTTGGACAGGACTGGACTGGACAAAGCATTGGCATCTCTGGTAGCCGACACACCACCGGAAGATACACGACACAGTGTAGAAGATGAATTGCGACTCCACCACCAGCGTGTCGGTCATTCTTCTTTTAAAGTTATTAGTCGCATGTCTCCGTCCTTATACCAAAGGTCTAATAAGGAGAAGTTATTTTGTCATGCTTGTGAGTTGGGTAAACATACCAGAAGCACATATGTGAGTTCCGGTAGTAGAAGTTCGACTGCATTTGATATGATACATTCGGACGTATGGGGCCCTTGTCCTACAACCGGTATTAACGGTTTTCGATGGTTCGTCACTTTTATTAATTGTTATACTCGCGTGACATGGGTGTACCTTATGAAGAATAAAAGTGACGTCTTTGAGGCGTTTTGCGACTTTCATCGTCGGGTAGAAACTCAATATGGCACTAAGATTAAGTGCTTACGGTCTGACAATGGGACGGAGTATACAAATAAGACGATTGCTGAGTATTTATCCACTCATGGCATACTACACCAAACTTCTTGTGCCTATACACCAGCACAAAATGGTGTGGCCGAACGGAAGAACAGACACCTACTGGAGGTCGTACGGACGATGATGCTGGCTATGAATGTTCCGAAACACTTATGGGGTCAGGCGGTGTTAACGGCATCTTATCTCATCAACAGAATGCCATCTCAGGTATTGGACTGGAAGACACCGTTGGAGATGCTTACTGGTGCTACCACGTACACTGTTTCACCAAAAGTATTTGGGTGTGTCTGTTTTGTCCAAGATAATAGGCGAGGAGTTGGCAAACTGGATCCTAGGGCGGTTAAATGTATCTTTGTCGGGTACACGGCAACTCAGAAGGGATACGCATGTTGGAGCCCAGTTGAGCGAAATATGTTTGTGAGCATGGACGTTACCTTCAGAGAACTAGAACCATATTATAATTTGGAAGACGGTTCGGCGTTTGTTGACACACCTAACACAGCGGGTGTTAGATATGAGGGGGAGAAATTAAGCCCATCTGTGGTAGTCAGATCGGTCCCATGCCCGGTCGTGAAAAACTGGACGAAAGGGGGAGAAAGCAGTGACTTCGATACAGAAGATGAAGAAGATACATATGTTAAACAGGGGGAGCAGCAAACAATGGAAAATGAGCTCCAAGTCTACAGAAGGAGACAGCAGAAGTCCAGTATCATGCAAGTACCGTGTCCTGTGCCTTCTGTACCAAGTCCCTGGTCTACTCCTGCTCCAACTCTTGAAGATGTTGCCCCCGCACAGAATCAATCTGATTCTGATACGGATCTCTCTAACTCTGATGGTATGATCTCTCCACCACCTATTGCTCCCTTAAGGAGATCTTCTTGCATCAATGCGGGTAAGGCTCCTAGTCGTTTTGATGATTATAAACATAATATTGCCACTTACCGGTCTTATTCTAATATTTCTTCGAATTATTGAGCCTTCATCGCATCATTAGACTCTACTTCGTTGCCCAAAAGTTGGAAGGAAGCAAAAAAAGATCCAAGGTGGAAAGCTGCGATGATGGAAGAACTTTGGGCACTGGAAAAAAATAAGACGTGGGAGCTGGTTCCATTATCCAAAGGGAAGAAAATTGTGGGATGCAAATGGGTGTACACAGTAAAGGAGACTTCAGAAGGAAAGGTAGAACGATACAAGGCGAGGTTGGTTGCAAAGGGATACACACAATCATATGGCATCGACTATAATGAGACGTTTGCTCCAGTAGCGAAAATAAGCACCGTAAGGACTCTGGTCTCCATTGCAGCAAACTATGGGTGGAAGCTATACCAATTAGATATAAAGAATGCCTTTCTCCATGGGGACCTACAAGAAGAAGTATACATGGAACTCCCGCCAGGGTGCTATGCTACAGAATCAGACGGAGGGACATCGCATAGAAAAGTGTGCAAACTAAAGAAGTCGCAATATGGGCTCAAGCAATCTCCTCGAGCCTGGTTTGACAGATTCAGAAAGGCTGTTACAGGCATGGGATACTATCAAGCAAATGCAGATCATACAGTCTTTCTTCAGCATGCAAGTGGCCACATCACTATACTTGCTGTATACGTGGATGATATAGTAATCACAGGTAATGATGAAGCCGAGATTGCTAAGCTGAAGTCAAAACTCGTGAAGGAGTTCGAAGTGAAGGATCTAGGAGCAATGAGGTACTTTCTAGGTATCGAGGTGTGTGAAGGCGAACAAGGAATTGTTCTCTCACAGAGAAAATACACACTAGATCTGCTGAAGGAGACTAGGATGCTGGAATGCAAAGCTGCAGTCACTCCAATTGACCAAAAGTGTAAGTTGGGTTCAGAAGCAGGAGAGCCAGTTGATCGTGAAGGATATCAACGACTTGTAGGAAGATTGATTTATCTGGGACACACTCGTCCTGATATTTCATTTGCGGTGAGTGTAGTAAGTTGCTACATGCATGATCCAAGAACGGGTCATATGGATGCAGTATTTCAGATCTTTAGATGTCTGAAAGGGACGCCGGGGAAAGGGCTATGGTTCAAGAAGAATGGATGTATAAAAGTTGAGGGATACTGCGATGCAGACTGGGCGAGCTGCATAGACGATAGAAGGTCTACCAAGGGATATTGTGTCTTTGTAGGAGGAAACTTGGTCTCATGGAGAAGCAAAAAACAGTCTGTGGTAGCACGGTCTACAGTTGAAGCAGAATACTGAGCAATGACTTTAGGAGTGTCAGAGTTGTTGTGGGTGAAAGCGTTGCTGACAGAGTTGAAGCTGGACAAGGGAGCACCACTACGTCTTCTGAGCGATAGTCAAGCTGTAATAAGTATAGCTAACAATCCAGTTCAGCACGACAGAACGAAGCACATCGAGATCGATCGATTCTTCATCAAAGCAAAGCTGGAACAAGGGATACTGAAGATTGATCATGTTCGCTCAGAAGAACAAGTGACAGACTATCTGACTAAGGGTCTTAGTTTAATAAGTCTGTCGAAGCTATGTAATAAGATGGGAATGATTAATATCTATCGCCCATCTTGAGGGGGAGTATTGAGAACTAATAAGGGATTTAGTCCCACATTGGAAAATGTAATATGAAGAGGAGCTAGACTCCCTATAAGTAGTTGAGTAGCCTAGCAATAAAAGACACACAACAATTATTCTCTACAAACTTTATGTTGTTCGTATTTTGTTATTATCTAATTCTTTCTTCTTTGTTTTTCTAGTCTTCCATGGCAGGGACTAAAAGCAGGAACAAAGAAACAGAAGTATGAAAAAAATTGTGAAAGAATTTGCATCTTACTGATGTTGTCTAAATTGATCTTTCATCTTCAGGCTCTCTGTTGTGGATATCCTTCGGAATTTGCATCTTACTTCCATTACTGCCTTTTGTTACGCTTTGATATTAAATGAAAATTTTGTGACCTTTTTGTCCATGATGGTAGGTTATTCTTAATCCTAGATGATGCAAATTTTGTACCCATGTAAGTATGTATCAAATGCTATTACATATCTTTATGTCAGTTTTTCAGGAACAAAGAAACAGTAGTATGAAAAAATTTGTGAAAGAATTTGCATCTTACTGATGTTGTCTAAATTGATCTTTCATCTTCAGGCTCTCTGTTGTGGATATCCTTCAGAATTTGCATCTTACTTCCATTACTGCCTTTTGTTACGCTTTGATATCAAATGAATATTTCGTGACCTTTTTGTCCATGAGGGTAGGTTATTCTTAATCCTAGATGATGCAAATTTTGTACCCATGTAAGAATGTAACAAATGCTATTACATATCTTGATGTCAGTTTTTCAGTTTGATTATGTCTTTGATTGTACCATTTTGAAGTATCAGCAGTCGCAGATTGCCAGCGCTCCTCCACGTGCTCTTGTAAATCATGCCTTTTCTTGGGACTGATGTTTACATCCAAACATGCTTTTTATATAGTACTTGCTATTTTTATATTTGTTTTTGATTATTATAAATGTACTTTCTTTTTTGACTAATACTTGTGATATTTTGATGTTGTTACTGATACTCCTATTTTTGTTATAAATGTACAGATCTTATCGATGACGAGCCGAGATCGTCGTCGTCTTTGATTGCTCGTGATGGTACTATCAGTACTTCGATTGTTCCTCCTTCATGCTATTGCTCCTTACATTGCTCCTCTGGATACTTCTCCATCTGTTGCTCCTCTGGCAGTTTATGGGCAATGTGCAAGCCACATTTGTTTTGATTTCGTATGTTTTTGTATTACTAGAGACATTAGTTTGTACTTCTTGTATGGATAATGTATGGTCGATGAATGGACAACTATAATATATAATTATTAGTTTTTTTTTGTTTGTGTTATTACTATTGTTTTAGTTATTATTGTTTGCACCGTATTTAAGCGTATTGTGGATTGGTTTATATTACTGCTAATCTATTATAGCCAAAAAAAAAATATTAATAATTCAGCGAAGGATCCGCGACTAATCAATGACAAACTAGCGGCTAAAGCCTGGAATATAATAAACAAGCAACTAACCAGCGACTAACTAGCGACTAAATTATCCGTTGCTAATGAAGTATCAGAGATACTAAGAGTATCAGACACCGTCGCTTGTTAGTCGATAGTTAGTCGCTAATGTAGCCAAATTTTTATTAGTCGCTAGTTAGTTGCAAAAGGTTAGTTGCTATTTTTGTCGCTAGTTAGTCGGCAGACCGACGAACTAGAGACGAAATATAAACAGCAACGTTGCATTCAACGACGTAATTTTTTCCTCGGTGGTCATTCGCTATTTTGCTATTTTTTTGTAGTGTCACTTGCTTTATCCAGAGCTATGAATTCAGATTCCGTAGTTGATCTGGCTATACACGTTTGTTTAAAGGACTTCTATGATATTGTTGCACCTCCAAGTGTAAAAATATATCCACTTGTGGATTTCAAGTCCTTAGTATCAGATATCCAATTTGCATCACTGTATCCTTCGAGTACAGTTGGGTATTTAGTATAATACAATCCATAGTCTCTAGTATATCTTAAATATCTGAGTACTCTAATAATAGCCTTTCAGTGATTTTCTTCTGGATGACTTGTATATCTGCTCAGTTTGTTAACTGATTGGGCTATGTCCGGTTGAGTATAGTTCGTGATGTACATTAGGCTCCCAATTATACGATAATATTCCACTTGTGAAATACTTTCTCCGGTATTCTTCTTTTAATGAAGATTTAAATCTACTGGAGCTTTTTGCAATTTTATTATCATTTTGATTATATTTCTCTATAATCTTCTCAATGTAATGAGATTGAGATAATATCAGTCCGTCTGGTGTTTTAGATAATTTCTAATATAACATCTGCAACTCCTAGATTTTTCATAACAAAGTTTTTGATTAAGATCTTCTTTGTGTCCTGGATTATGTTATTATTACTGCCTATTATTAGCATATCATCTACATATAGGCATAGAATGACATATCCAGTTTGTGTATTTTTAGAGTACACACATTTGTCACACTCATTAATCTTGAATCCATTTGACATCATTACATTGTCAAACTTTTGGTGCCATTGTTTCGATGCTTGTTTAAGTCCATATAAAGACTTAACTAGTTTGCACACCTTCCTTTCTTTACCTGCTACTATGAATCCTTCTGTTTAATTCATGTAGATTTCTTCTTTCAAGTCACCATTTAGAAATGCGGTCTTCACATCCATTTGATGCATTTCAAGATTATACAATGTTGCTATTGTAATTAACATCCGAATTGATGTTATCCTTGTTACTGGTGAATATATATCAAAATAATCAATTCCTTGTTTTTGATCATATCCTTTGACAACAAGTCTTGCTTTATATTTATCAATAGTTCCATCAGCTTTCATCTTCCTCTTGAATATTCATTTGTAGCCTAATGGCTTAGATCCTGGAGGAAGATCAACGAGTTCCTATGTATGTTTTTTGCATAATGGACTCTATTTCGCTATTTATAGCTTCTTTTCAAAGTGGTGCCTCTGTTGTAGATATTGCTTCTTTGAAAGTTTGAGGGTCATTTTCTAACATGCATGTTAAAAATTCAGGTCCAAAGGTCTTCGATGTTTTAGACCTCTTACTGCGTCTAGGCTCATCTTTCTTATCTTTAAATTCATTATCTACATCCTTTTGACCAGTATGTCTAATATCATCATAATTTTTTTAGTATTTCTCTTTCATGTATCTTCTTACATGGAAAGATATTCTCAAAGAAGGATGCATTCCTAGATTCAATAATTGTATTATTGTGTATCTTCGGAATATTCAACTTATGTACAAGAAACCGATAAGCAGAACTATTCTTAGCATATCCTATAAATATGTCGTCAAACGTCTTAGGATCTATCTTGACCTTTTTAGTTAAAGGAATTGCCACTTTTGCAAGACATCCCCATACTTTGAGGTATTTATAGGAAGGTTTCTTTTCTTTCCATAATTCATATGGAGTCTTGTCTTTTTTCTTGTGGGGCACTTTATTTAAAAGATAGTTCGCTGTAAGTACAGCTTCTCCCCATGTAACTCCTCTTTCCAGAATTTTTAAAATATTTTTTATATTATTTATTTGAATTAAATGGTAATTTTTGTAATTTTATAAACATTTAATTAAATAGTTATTACGATAGAAAACTTTAGTCGTAGTTAGAGTTTAGCGTACAAGATGACTAGAAATCGTGGCACGGATAGTGCAGTGGCGTGCCTTGACTAGTGTTTTAGCCATGGTAGAGAAGGCCAAGCCATAACGGTGTCCTAACTAAGAAAACCAGGCCAAGTTGTGACTTGACTTCTATAATTAATTTAATTAGTGATTATTAAGATTATTTGACTTTTAAGAAACCCTGATATACCAAGTTAGCCCGGAATGGACCCGAACCAACCCAAACCCACATAGTCATGTGTTACGTCCAAAGACGTTCATGTAGATGTATATGGTATACATGTAATGGTAGTTTATTTTACTGATCAAGTAATTATAGTTTTATAAATAGTTATTATATATAATATAAATGTTATTTGGTATTATTATTATATATATATTCGTTAATGAAAACGTTTCTTAGAATACTTGTATCCTATATACTATTTCCTAAATAATGTTTATATACCACTGGAGTATATACATAAGAGACTAAGTATATTATTATCATTTGCAATTTATTATAAGCTTTTTTTTTGCAATTTTATTATAAGTTTATATATATATATATATATATATATATATATATATATATATATATATATATATAGGGTCGTTCTACAATACATCCCCTGGAAAAGGATGTATCGATACATCCCAAATCTGGACCATTGGATGTTGATCCAATGGTTCAGATTGAATAATAGAGTAGAAACATCATTTAATGCTGATTTTGACTTTTGACCTCTTGGTAACTTGCTTTAGCATGTCATTCTTCACTTTAATTTTTTCAATGAACACCCTAAATTTACTCATATTTACTCTCTCTTTCGTCCATCCAATTTAATATTTTGTGCATCAACGTATAAATTTTGAACTTTTTTTTGTTACAGGCCGTTGTTGTGGTGGTGATGGTAGTGGTGGTGGAAAGAGAAACGGAGATGAAGAAAGAAATAAGAATTGGTCCGGATCGCGTCGAACATCGTCGAGCCCTCCTAGAACAACGAGGAGTACCAACGGCGCCGAGAATAATCGGTCCGATTCGCGTTGGACGTCGTCGAGACCTCCTCGAACAAGGAGAAGTACCAGCGACGCTGCTCTAATTTTACTGTCTATGCCATTGTCAGAAATTTTATTTTTCATCTAACAATTTAATATTTTGTTAATAAAGCTACATGATGGTGGTGGTGAACTGAGGAAACCTGCTTTTGAGGTCGGCGGATCATCTGCTCACATATTTTTTTAAAAAAATCTGTATTGATCGGACGAAATATTTTTTTTTACTTTTCTATTGATAATATTTTCGAAGAGAATTTTTTTTTGTATTGTGATATTTTGTCATATTAACCATCTTTCTAATATTTACAGTATTATTTTTTTAAAATATCATTTACCGAAGTATATTCGAAATTTTACGTTAACAAAGTATGGTACATTTTGGCCGGAGAATGGCCATTCTTCTTACTTTTAACACGGAGAATGACCATTCTTCTTGCTTTTAACACGGAGAATGGTCATTCTTCGTTCTTTTAACATGGAGAATGACCATTCTCCTTACTTTTAAAATGGAGAATTGCCATTCTCCGTTCTTTTAACATGGAGAATGGTCATTCTCCGTTCTTTTAACACGGAGAATGGCCCTTTTTCGTGCTTTTAACACGGAGAATGGACACTCTCTGTGCTTTTAACAAAGTATGGTACATTTAGGACAGGAAATGTTCAAGTATCTCATATTTTTTTTATCAAATATTTACAGTATTTTTAATATTATTTACCAAAGTATATTCATTTAATATTAAATCATGTTCAAAAAAATCTGAATATCATTTTATCAGGCTTCCACTGTATGGCTGAACAAAATTTCTTGCGAGTGTTTGAATATAATTAACATACTATCCAAGAAAATTTTTTTTACATTACATACTTTGCTTCAGCAATAACAGGGGATGAACAGACAGGATTACATTATGCATTACACTGGCATCGAATTCATACTGATGGCATCGATGTATTGATTTTTTTATAGAAAGCAAAATACATTACAATCAAATAAAGTTTTAGTGATCCCAGGAATGTATCCATAATGAGGCCATCTGTAAACCCTAGGAATGCACCCAAGACTCATGAAATTTGTGAAGGGCATCTGCAAATCAAAGGAATACACCAAAAGATCAATATCATCTGCGAAGGCCAACTGCAAATCAAATAAACGCTTCAACCAAAAAATCATAATCAAATTAAGTATACTTCATTCCAAGTCCAATAAACTGCATAATCCACGTTACAGTAATCTACCCAATCCACGTTAGCAATTCAACATAGAACCTGCATAATTCATAATACAATAATCCAAATAAATATTAGACCTACTCTAAATTCAAGACCATATTACATTTTTCAAACAAATTATGAACTATGCACTTAGTACAAGCGAAAATTTTAGTCCTACAATATTTCAAACACAAAATTTAGTATGACCGCCAAGACCAACACATATTCAGAACAATATTACAATTCAAATATTACTTCCAAATTGAAATAAAAGCTTCAAAACTCAAAAGATGAATCTTCATAGCCATCTCCAACTTCTTCTTCTTTTTTCTTCTTCTTCCTCAAAATATCCTTCACCTACACCTTGAGGGACGGAATAAGAAAAATTATAGTCAGTATGGACTCATTGTATAAGTAGAAATGACATCCAGAAACATAAATAGAAGTATCAAAGTGAGGGCTAGCATTAGAGTGTCAATGTGCACAGTGTGTATTTTTAACATAAGAGTTTGGGCTAGCCCCATTTACCTTCTTCACGAGGGAAGGGAAATCTTACTCTTGGTCAGCAAATTCAACCTATATCTGGTTAATCTTATCCAAAATCAATTTCTGGTTGTCGGATACAGTCTTCATCTCTTTGAAGACATTCTCAAAGTTTACAGCAACAAAATTATATAGATCATCAACCCTGTCCTTAGTGTTTTTGATTCCATAAGTTGATGGTTTTTCAGATGTTGATGGTTTGCTTACAGCTGCTGCCCGTATTCCAAACATTCGAGTGAAGGTTAATTTTCTCATGGGGCCTTTGTTTTTAATATAAACATTCCCTGCTAAACTTAGGACAGAATGTTTACTAGCCATTGAGCATACAAATCCTCCGAAAGGGAGAGCTGTCCTTGCAGTTGGTTTTTCCACGAGATGCATCATTCTACTGAACATGTAAGAACCTATATCCATCCTTTTTTTCTTCCCCATATAATAAATTTTTTTTACTCTCTCGGGATGGATGGAAAACTCATGTCCAGTAGGGTTGAGTGTTTGAGATACATAGGCATGCAACAATTTATACAAAGTTTTTAATTGATCTTTGTATACATGTTGAGGGGTCTTGGCACCTACTGATACACCTGTAATCTCATGAATTGCATCCCTCGTAGAAACATTATCAATATCTTTCATATCAAACTCACGAACTGGATCAAATCCATAAAATTCGTTGATGACAGCAGCATTTACCCTAAATAGTTTCCCTCTCAGAAATACCAGTTGTTGATCCTCTTCTTTTTCTTTAATTTTAGCCGGAAGATTTGAGTAAAATTCTCTTACTATTGTTTGGGAGATTTTCTCACGACAGAATTTGTTCAGTTTCTCCAATTGATAGAATTTCAATATATCCAGGAAAAATTCGTCTTCGATATCATCCATCTTAATTGATCTTTCAGGCATAACAATATTTTTCTTGAAATATTTATTGTAAATCTTCTTAGATTTAGAGTCTTTAAATTTTTTTACCTCCTCTCCATCCTGGGACTTATTTGATGATTGCTCTTTGTAACGCCCCAGTCCCAAAATAGAAGGACTAGAACGTAATCATGCCAGCTGTATACATACGAAGTATATGGACCCTCGTATATATACATAAGCTATAAAATGCAGTAACCAAGGTACTAAATCTCATCCATAAAGATAAATAATGATATAAAGCAACTTTGAATTTGTCATGTATACAATCGTTGGGCGGAGACTAATCCACTACCAACAAGTAAGGGAAAATACATGGGAAATAAAATGAGTTTGGCGGGCGAAGCGAAGACGATCAAAGTGCAATCATCCTCGAAGAATAGTGACAATCACGGCCACGACTAGAACACATGCGAAAGACAATAACACACACCTGGCGAGATAACCAGGTCCTCAGAGGGACGTAACAAGATACAATAAACATGCCATATAAATACTGAATATAAATATGCCACAATCAAAGAAAGTGACAAGACACCAATAAGGTAAACTAACCGTACTAAAGTGAACATGCAAATGAGAAACAATCCTTCGACGCATGAGCCCTGGCTATAAATGGGATCTGGTATAGTCCCCACTTGGGCACCAGTGACCTAAGCGCATGACGTTCAAAAACGACAGTGGCCAACCTGAGAGGCTCAACATACCCGTATCTCCAGCGGAGCTTCCGGGTTATAAGGGAAGTGCAATCGAAGCCCATACGTCAGGTATTGTCCTCCCCACCCAAATATCCCTACCAAGCCGCATCTACGACCATTTTTCTCTAATAACTGCTAAGTCTCCTAACGTGCCTCTATTAGTAGTTAGTCCTAACGCATGCACATGGGAGATCAACCCACACGCAAGAACCTCTACATGCCCCTCATCTCACACATCCTCGTGGTACAACTGTGTCAAGGGATATGCAATACACTACAGACGGTAGTCCCTTAACTCTAGGTTCATATGCAATCAAAGGATAATAACAATTTAGCTAATATCACTGACCATGTAGTAAATCTAGAACTGTAAGAACAGAAAATAAATGAACAGTGATATGTAAATAAAATACAGACAAACTATAAACAATAAATAATGGCAAGGTATCTTGCCTGGTGTTACGCCTGGTGTGGTGCGAGGATCCAACAAGTTTTGTCTGTCCAGTAGCCATGTTCGATGTGTAATGGCCCGAGAGTCACGAGAAAATTTGAACATGTCATTAGTCATGAAAAATGAGGACAATTAGAAGAATTTGTGGAATAGATAATTATACAAATTCTTAGAGAAGATTTATATTACTTAAAAAAACATGTTTGCTTGTACAAATTCAGTTACGAAAATACTTGAAATATTTATATATAATAATTTTGGAAATTTCATCTTATTAGTCAAAATATTATAAGTTATAAAATATGATTTAAGGAGGAAACTATATTTCACAATTTACAATATCTATTTTAGATAAATATTTCTAAATAATTTAGACCAAAAAGTATAACTGGTCAATTATATGTACATAAAACCGAAGAGAATATTTTAGTGTTTAAAAAAAACTATCTTGAAATTTTGCTAATAGTAATAATAATGTAAATAATAATATTTATCAAAACAACCAACTAATACATGATTAATAAAATAAATGACACCATTTAAATAATGATATAATAATACTAATAAAAATAAATAATAATAATAATAATAAGGATGACACTCTGATAATAATAATAATACTAACATTAATATATAACAGTATTATATAATAATAATAATAATAATAATAATATAATGGTGATGAAAATTCCTAAACAATACATCTGATCTCATCCCCCAAATCGACAGGAGTGAGAGAGGAAAGGGTCTTCACCTGAGGGGGCTCGGCCTAGGCTCCGCGAACGGCGGCAGCGGAAAGTTTGGCGGAGAGGGTCGTGCGCTCGGCCTGCAGCGCTAGGCGAAGGGATCTCGGCCACGCTGTGGCGACAGCGCGGATGGCGCGGTCGGTTGCCGGGGTTTGGTGGAGGCACGTCGGCCTAGGCGGAGGCCGGGTGCGGGCGGATGGGGGTTTCGCAGAGGAGAGCGGCTCCAGTCGGTCGGACACACGGCAGCGAATGGGCGCCAGTAGACGGCGGGCAGGTTGGGAGACGGAGAGTGCGTCGGCGCCGGGGTGCATCAGCGCAGGGGGTCTTGGGCGGTGGTCGGAGGTGGAAGATAGAGCGGAAGGCGGAGAAGCCGGGCTCCGACGGTGGAGGAGGCCACGGCGGTCTCGACGGTTCTCTATCGGCGGGTGGCGAGCGTCGAGAAACTCCAGCACGGCGGGGTGGCGAGGAGACGGAGACTCCGATGGTGGCAGCGGTGGATTCTCGGCCACGGGGAGGTAAGTTTAGGATTAGGTTTGTGGTTTTCTTTTGGGAAATTTTGCGGTGGTGGTGGCGGTTGCCCTGGTAGTGACTGAGACGTGGTCGAATGTGGTGATGGTGGTCTGGGATTTGGTAGCAGTGGTGGTTTGGGGTTTGCCGGAGGTGCGACGGGTTGCGGTTTTCATGGTGATGGCAGTAGTATGTTGGTAATGGCTGTGGTGATGATGTGGTCGAGGAGGGGCTTGATCGGAGATAGGAAGTCGGGGTCGGATGATGAGATGGTGGTGTTGTCTGTAGTGGTGGTGTCCTGCGTGACACGGGAAATGACGGGGGATGGTGTCCGGACTGTCGGACATGAGGAGAACCATGTATATGTACTTGAAGAATATAGTGGACATGATCTGGACAACACGATACACAATGGGACAGAAATTGTGGTTGAGAATTTATGGAGGAGTACCTCTCCTTTTATAGGAGGTGGAAATACCCAGTTGGATAATCATTAGGATTAATTTAAAATCAATTAGATAAATCAATCCAAATTCAAATTAAATTCCAATTTAAAACTAGATAATCTAAACTCAATTTAAGTACAAATTTTATCTTTTAACTATTTAAATTAAATCCATAAAATCAAATCGAGATTTAAAATGGCCACAATAAATTTCAAATATATTTTCCAAAAATACCAATAATAATAATTTCGAAAATAATAATATTTTTAAATATCTTTTTGAATAA
This sequence comes from Iris pallida, assembly GCA_029216955.1. Taxonomy (NCBI): domain Eukaryota; kingdom Viridiplantae; phylum Streptophyta; class Magnoliopsida; order Asparagales; family Iridaceae; genus Iris; species Iris pallida. Next base: position 8,790,851 of record JANAVB010006993.1, on the reverse strand, counting down.
TAAATTATTAATATAATAAATTCAAAAATGAATATATATATGAATTAAAATTCATGTACCTCATGTGCAAGAATATTTGCATAAAAATAGTTTTCTAAATTGCCACTATTAAATAAGATAGCCTTTTATAATTAAATAAAATAATAAGTTTTGGACATCCCGATACGATACTTTTCACAATTTTAAGTAAATATAAATACAATAATTTCTATATATTAAAAATAAAATAAATATTTTTCCAAAAATATGTACGCTCGTACATATTCGTACTCGTCGAGCATTCACGAATAAACAAAATTTGCGCGCAATGTACAATACGACTACACGGCGTACAAAATTTAAAATAGTGCCAAAAATATATAGTAGAAATTTAGGGGTTTTGCACTCTTCCTCTTTATTTTCCTCTTCTGATGAGGATTCAAAATCCTCAGAGTACGCTGATGACTCTATATCCTTTGCCACCTTAGCCTTCGCTTGAGTACGCCTTCGATCTTCATAAGTTGAGTCTTCCGACGACTCTTTATCGAAGATAGATTTTCCGGTCTTTGTCGAGCAATGAGTTTTTTTTAGCCTTTTCTGCAGGTGGCTTGGTTGCCGCCTCCGCTTTCGTCGTCGCTACCGCCACCGTCGCTGCTTTCGCCTCTGCCCTTTCGGCCTCTGTCCTAGCGACCATAGTCTTGGCTTTCGCCGCCCTTGCAAGTTCTGCCCTTCGGGCCTATATCGCATCCCTTTGTGGATTCTTTTCCTTCGGAGACGGTCGTTGTTTCTTCGACAACATTTTGATAAGAAGAGGGTTTGGGAGAAGGAAGAGGGTTTGAGAGAAGAAGAGGAAAAATTCGACCGTCTTATATGACCTTGGAAAGTGGAAAAAATTAGAATAGTTTTGAGTCTTAAATTAAATTTATTACTATTATTACTAGTATAAGATGGTCAAATTTATTACTATTAAATTTAAAAAACTACTTTCTAAAATTAAATTTATTACTATTATTACTAGTATATATCCACGTGAAATCACTACATAAGCCTTTGGGATTCTGAGACCCTAATTTTAAAAACTACTTTCCAAAATTAAATTTATTACTATTATTACTAGTATATATCCACGTGAAATTACTACATAAACTTTAAGCATGCGAAGTTTTAAACGTGTTCCGTATAAATTATTGAAAAATTTGGCACAAAAAACGTGGTGGAAACATGTTTAATTAACAAAATTTGACAACATATTTAAGAATGTGAAGTTTCTAATCTCAATATTTCCATTTTTCGAATATTTGATTAAATTTTTGAACGTATTTTTTTTGCATTGAGCCTTTCTATACTCGTATTTTTGCCATCCCGAATTTTTCATGTTTGACGACTTGGTAACAAGACTATGTACTTGAAAAGAGTAAAATTGAAACACTCAAAGTTGTCCTCTAGTTTACTTTGTAATCATATTTAAGATGGATTTGACGACAAGATTGACGCTGGCAGTATAATCAATTCTATGACGTAACAAGTCATTGATGGGGATATCGTCGCTGATATATGGATTTGACGTAACAAGATTTGTTAATTGAAAAATAGATAAAATAGTTAGTCGCTTGCAGCCAAAACCAAATTGAGTTAACAAAGTATTATATTGTATTAAATCCCATCTTCTTCGCCGGAACATTCTCCGGCGAAGGATACAAGAGGAGGAAAAAAATATAAAAAACTAAAAAAATAGAAAAAATAAGAGGTCTACGTAGACCCCTCACTAGCCTCGCTGAGGATCTCCGCAAAGTCCTGCAGGGTGCGCACACCCGCCCTATGGCACAGGCGGTGAAACCCTTCCCTCTTCTCCAGAGAATCTCGTTCCTCCGGAGTGATCGGCAATAGGTCAAAGTTGGGCGTCGGATCAAGAGGTCGAGCGATGACCTCCAGTGACAACCCGCAGGAGGTCAGGAAGTCCGCAGCCTCTGCCATCCAGTCATGGGCTGGAGGCGGCGCAGAGGGTGCTCCATGCAGAGAGGCTTGACGACGACGGAAAGAAGACTCTGGCCATGGTTCCCAACCAGATGATCTTTTTGGAGCCATGTTAAATGTACAACCTACTCAAATGAATGGGGACCCCTATGTATATATATATATACACGTTCCTAACCAACTCTTCTTATTCCTCATTGGAAGTTAGGGATATTCAATTTCTTATTCCTTATTGGAAGTTGGGGATATTCAATGACCTCCAGTGACTCTTCTTATTCCAAGCTTAGTTGGTTGTGCTATTTAGCTTTTACATAGAAGGCCTAGGTTCGAGTCTGGTGTGTGGGTTCTGTAGAATTTTTTTATTGTTAACTTTTTTGGGTGCTATTATATGCTTTTAACTTAGTATAGAACAATTTGGGACGGGTAATGGCCATTCTCCATTCTTCTAACGCAGAGAATGGTACATTTAGGACGGGAAATGGTACATTTAGGAATGGCCATTCTCCATTTTTCTAACACGGAGAATGGTACATTTAGGAATGGCCATTCTCCGTTCTTCCAATACGGAGAATGGCCATTCTCCGATCTATGTAAAGATTTAATGTAATGCAAATCAAATTAACAACCTAATATTATAAAAATTAAGAATTCTATTGTAATCAAATTTAATTTGTTCTAATTCACCAAGAAATTACCAGTATGATTAATCTAAACTAATTTTGAGTCCTTTTCTTTTCCCTCACTGTACGCCACTAGCTTGTTCACCGCCTCGTCAATTTTCGAGATTAGGTTAACCCTGCGGCACCACTGGGTCGACTTGACATCCGACCAGAAGCATGGACAGTAGAGCTCCTTCCACCACGATCGACATATGAAAGACAAGTGGACGACCTCCTCAGACGACATTTATGCTAGTACCAAAACCATGGTTAGGATCTCCTTGATGATATTGGCCCATCCGCAAATGTAGGATTTGTTCTTCTCCATTTTGAGACTGTTCTGAAGGGTTGTGAATTTTAAATAGTTTGGCTGTTTAGTTTTATTTTGAATTTATATAAATTGGTTTTGAAGGCTGGTGAAGATGAATAGTTTGGCTGTTTGGCTGTATAAATAGATTTTAAAGGGTTGTGAAAAAGAAACCCATTTTTTTGTATCTCCCCCGGGCCACTCTTCTTGTATAAATGTCTATCGATCACCATTAATTATGGTGAATGGCACTGATACCGTAAATATGAGTAGAATTTGCACCACCAAAATTCATCTTGAATAAGGTAAAATCTGTGTGGGAAAATGTTAAAATCTTTAGGATATGATTACACTGAGATGTTGTATTAATGTTAAGATACTGATATCATATCTTCCACTATATAATAAGGTTTCAAAACGGCTCAAAAGTGAGTCGTCTTAGCCATCATTATATCATAGTCAAATTTATTTAAAAAAATTAATCATGTAAAAAGTTGTTGAAAAAAATAAAATTATGTCAAAATGGAGAATCGAACTCAACCAAACAAAAAAAAATACCTTGCACCTTAACCAAATGAGTTAGAAGCGTATTTAACTATAATTGGATAAAATTCTTATTATACGTTTTTATACGTGCAAAGCATGTACATTTACTAGTAAATATGAAAAATAGAAAGAAATGCATGCATACATGCTAATGTCAGAAGAACCATTCACCTCAGGACCGATTGATGAGATCTAAATCACTATACATCTCGTATCCAGGTTCTCCTGGGATTACATTATCAAAGGATCGTTTAAACATCTGTATTAAATCATAAATTTTCCTGAGGTCGTCGTCGAAATGCACGTTGAAGCACCCACGTATGTCGAGCACACGAAGACCCTTGCAGTTGCATATGATAGATCGCAGTGTGTCTCCATTGAACATGCATGATCCCATTTCTAGGTGCTCGAGACACGGCATCGAATCAGCCACGACCTTTTCCTTCGTCTCGTTCGACGTGTTCAGTACGAATCTGTTCCTGACCATGAAATATGGAGGGGGCATGTTCTTTCTCTGCTTGACCAGAAGGTGGCAATACTTGCCGACAAAAAATATTCCAGTCGACGTGATATAGAGGCAGTAGCTAATGTCGAGTTCTTCCAGCACCGGAAGAAACTCCAAGTGTCTCACGAAAGTTTCATCACTCACGTCGCACTTCGGAATGCGCAGCACCCTTAGAAATTTCCTACTGTATTAGAAAAAGGGGAAAACATCAATAGAAATTAACAAAGTATACGTAAAATTTTGTAATAGAAAAAAATAAAGTATTAGAATAAGACAAAATAAAGTTTCGCACAGGTCTTAAACATGTAAAAGGGAAGGCCGCTTCGTCGAGCTTGTATGCGAAGAAGGACAGTAGATATCCCTCACTGCGAGCCACAAGCTTTTTTACGGTCAAACTAATCTTAGCGGTTTGTTGGGTCCTCCGGCACCACTATTCCAAGTCCATGTTGGACCGATAGTCTAAGGGACCGTTGAGCACCGTCCACCATGAATGGCAATCTGGGGCCACGTTGCACATTACCTCGTCCGCCGGCATCCCCAACAGTACCAGTATCATCGAGAGAATCTCCGTAGTGATGACGGCCCATCCGTTGCAGTTGATCTTGCTCTTGCTCCTCTCCATTGCGACTCTTCTTCTTCTATCCTTTGTTTCTCTCTAGTCGGATGGGTTCTTTTCTTTGGAAAAGGCTATTTAACCCGCTCATTTCAGAGGTGTAACCCGCTCGTAGAGGGGTGTGACCGAACAAGGAAAAGACTATTTGGAAATAACGGTAATGCCATTGTATTAATATTAGTTTCAATTATATTATAAATTTTAAATTAACAGAAATGTCACTGTAGATTTAATATTAATGCTAGTTCCAATAATATTGTAGATTGTAAATAAAAAGAATGGAATTTTAACTTTAACTACTTTTAAGTTGTGAATTTAAATCTAAGTTTAAATGTTAAATCAAAAACTAATTTAAATTTTAGTATTAATATTAGTTTCAATAAAATTTACGCACCGATAACTTTCTTATCATTGCCTCTAGACCATTCTCGTGTTTGCAACGTCAACTTATCAACTTGTAACATGGAGATACTGATCGTTGTCATGCGACAGAGTGATGGGAAATCATCTTCAGGGAGGTAGCATCCATATATTTGATTATCAAATTTGGAAGAGTACTCCCCTATTTTGATAATTGACAAAACAGAGAGATAACATCTTCAGATAGTTACTCTCCCGTAGGTAGAATACTCCCCCTCAATAAGTTTTCTTCCCCTTTGTCACTTAATCAACGATGGGAAATCAAGTATTTATCAAGAAAACAGGAGAGCTCAAGAGTGAACGAAAGCATGCATATATTTGATTGTCAAGTTTGGAAGAGTACATGCGTGATAGTTCATAAACAAAAAGACAAATAAACTCTCCCTAACGAGAGTAAAGCAATAAATAAAACGGTCCCCGTAGGACCACACAAGACATCGAAACATAACCATTGGTCCCCGTAGGACCTCAAAAGACACACACTAGATATGGACACCAGTTTTGTATTCTACCATCTTTAAAAGAAGACCGCAGCTACTAATCTGCTGGATCATCGTCCTCAAACACCCGGAGTCTCGTAAAAGGCACCGAAGGGATCCACACCATCGGGGTACATGAACCCATAAGCATTGGGGTTAGAGAAGCGGGAGCCTTGGAATTGAGGATCCTGATGGTTAAGATCCAGATAAAGATTGCGGTCCTGAAGAGTCCGCTGGATGAAGTAGGCTTGGTCATGGAAGCGACTCTGAATGAGATTCCTAATGCCGCGAGTATTGGCCCTCATCTGCTCCTCTGCCTGAGCCATACGTATATCAAAATGCTGCTGGGTCAGCAGCATGAAATAGCCAGATGGAGGAGGCGCAGAAGGCGCTGCTGCAGAAGAAGTAGGCTGGGCTGCATGGGAGGATGAAGCACGAGACGCGAAGGCAGCAGGGGCAGAGGGGGAGACGGCAAGAAATGAAGGAACACCGTCCGATTGGCAGAGAGAGGTCCACGCCTTTAGCCTTAAGAAATAGGGTGATGAAGGCGCCATAGTTAAGTGAATGTACCACCCCAGGAAAGACAGAGTAAAAGCCATTGAGGAGAGTTTTGGGGAATGACCAAGTCTTCTTCGAGTACAAATAATACATACAAACTAGAGCGTCATTGACGATAGCATCATAGTTGTCGGACTTACGGTAAAGAGTGTGGCAGATGATCTGATGGAGCTCGTAGTAGAATGGCTCCAACTGCTTCGAGAGGGCCGGAATGGCATGAGGAATCGGTCCCTTGTAGATCATGGCGCAGAACTCATCGAAGGAGTCGTCGGTGGTAAGATAAAGACTGGCCAAGGTCGGAAGAGCATTCTCGCGATTTGGTATCTCGAGAATCTCTGCAATGTCGCTAGCCGTGAGGCAAAAATGACGATCATTAACCATGGTCTCGATGATGTTGTTGGCCATATTAGGTCTAAGGTTGCAGTAGAAGAGTCGTACCGCCGCCGGATAGACATACACTTGCCGAGACAGAAGAGAGGAGAGGCCGGCAGTCTCAAAAAGTGATAGATGGCCAGAAAAGACGAACCAATTTATAGCCTTTCCTTTGTAGACGGCGTGGTTTACAAAGTGATGGAACCACGCATTGGCAGCAATGGAGGAGTTGAAGATCTTGGGATCATAGTCGCCATGGGGTAGGGGCATCAGATTGAATGGGTTGGAAACGTAGGTGGAGTGAGGTCTTTTGAGACTTGCCATGGAGGTTGATAGTAAGAGGAAGAAGAGGGTGTGAAGGATTGTGGAGAGGAGGAAGAAGAAGAAGTTGAGGTTAGAAAGAGAGGAGGAGAGAGATGGTATTAAATGGGGGGGTTTGAAGAGAGAGAGGGATGTGAAAGGACGGGATAAAAAAAATATGTATATAATGAAGGATAGGAATGAAGGCAAATATCCCCCTTTTATTGATGGTCACGAAGAAATGGTGTCTAATCCCAATGTGTTTCGTGCGTGAGTGACAAATCGGATTTATCGTGAGATTTATAGAGCTAGTATTATCACATTTAATGGAAGTGCAAGTACAAACACTAAACATAATATCGGGTCAGCTAGCAGTTTAATAGAGTAAGCTCCCGATCATACCACGATACTTAAGAATGTCGACCGAGATACCGTCTTCATCATTATCAATTTTTGTCGTTGTTACCATAGGAGTCCTTATTGATTTGGATGAGTCAACTATTAGGAACCCTTCACAAGCATCCAATCTTTGTCCCCAAATAGTCTGCGGCAGCCATCATCTGCCAGCATCCCTACCGAAACCAAGTTGTAGCGCAAACTCGGTACATGGTGCATCTTCACACGTCCAAACCTGCCGCTGACCTACAGTCCTGACATGTTTACAGTGTTTCTATTGCCCAAGTCATACTTTATATGACAAGCTTTGAGATCGTTGTAGTGCTCCGTCCCTACATCGTGCCCCATTTCCGTCCAAGGGGTGCGCAAGAAAGTAACAATGTCGCTACCGATTCGGTCGGGACCGATAGGTCAAAATCGGCCGAGTCGATCGAACGGTAACGGTTGAATTAAAATCCATTCCACGTTATGGAATGGCTTCTTTGGAACCAAATCCCATATTCAGCGGGTTGTGCCTCAAGGATTGGCTCTGCGGCTGAGTCGGAAGAGACCTCTTGTTGCTCTGATATTCATGATGCACTTGATTTGGATTTGGCTTTAGTTTTTGTGAATGTTTCCGATGGGTTTTGTGACTTGCGTTTTCGAGCTTCGCATTCATATCGAAATTCCTTGAATTACACAGTGTTCTAATCAGTTGCTTATGCGATTACAGGTGATCGCGTAGGCGACGTCAGTGCAGCCAACCAGTCGATCGCTTGAAGCAAGTCTAAGGTGAGTGGCTGACCTCATTCGCCTCGTCCCTCTACTTTAAAATCAATATGTGAAGTAAATAAATGCTTGTCATAATAGTGTAGAATCAAAGAAAATCGTGGTATGATTCTTCACGAAACACTTGCTATCAAACTGTCGGTATTGAAAATAGAAAACATGCTTCCTCATGCAATTCTACTTAGCCTATGCAAAACAATGAATGAATCGATTAACGTTTAACACAATGATATGGCTAAGTGAGAAAATCGACTAAGTTCAAAACAAAGGCTAAGTTTCGCACATAAAAAAGAAAGGATAAGGTTCTAGATAAAAAAGATAGCATATTTTAAGACTCTGCAAAACGGGGAGGAATGAGTATAGCAAGTGCCAGCCTTACATCGGCGTGGGTTATTCAGAAACTTTCGCACAGGGCTCGTTACCCGCCGCAAAAGGGTCGTCGTCTAACCTAGCTATTTTAAATTTTAGTATTAATATTAGTTTCAATAATATTGTAAAATTTAAATTAACAGGAATGCCGCGGTATTAGAAACCTAGCTGATGTCGTGTTGCTCGGGCTCGGTTAGTGTTCGTCTAAACTCGTACGTGAGAACTAGTTATCAGTAATCAAAATCAAAATTAAATTTTAAGTTTAAAATCTAGTCGAGCTTGATCCTTTCTCTTTATCCCATCTCCCTCTCCCTCTCTCTCTCTCTCTCTCGGGTTCTCTCTCACATATTGTGTTCATTAATACCATATCGTTAGAAATAATTACACAATAATAAACGTAGCATTAAATGCTGCTGCATGTGTTATGTACGCAGAAGACAAGAAAGTTGTGTTGTTGGAAGTTATTTCTTTAAAATTATGCTTGCTTCTAGAATCACTCAAGCATTTTCATGAGCCAACAGAAGAGGTCCACGTGGCAAAGGTACAAGAAAGACAAAAAGGTTGTGTTATTGCCTTGTTAGAAGTTGTTTCTTTCTGAATAATGCTATTTGTACCTCCAAATTGTACCTTCAAACTGTTCCTCCTTACGTGGCAGCTGACGTGATATATCAATATGGCAGCTGACGTGGCAAATTTTTAAAATAAAAATTAACATTAAAATTAATGCTAACATTAACATTAACATTAACATTAATATTATCGTTAACATTAACAATAATATTAATATTAACATTAACATTAATATTAACATTAATATTAATATTAATATTAATATTAACATTAACATTAATTAATATTAACATTAAATTAACATTAATATTAACGTTAAATTAATATGGACAAAATTGGGTAGTTAACTTTTTGGGTTAAAATTTGTCATGTCATCGGTCATGTCAGATGACACACAATATTATTTAACATGCCACATCAGATGCCACATAAGGAGGGATAGATTAGAGGGACAATTTGGAGGTACGAATAGCATTACTCTTTCTTTTTGTATTGTTTCTTGTCCTTCGTTTCTTCTGTTGGTTTCTAGCACACTCTATTTTCTTCAATGGCGACGTCACATGGAGAAACTGATCGTCGTGTGGAAGAATTAATTGATGAAGATAGCTTCACTTCAAGAGCAGTGTCAGATGATTTGGATGATGAGCAAAGTTTGGAAGCTGTTAACTTAGGAGACAATAATGAACAAGAGGAAGAAAACAACGGAGGAATGCATCATAACGATGACGACGACATCAACGCAAACAACGAAATGTTATTTCGCATCACCCTTTCTAATGGATTTAAGAAATGCATTATATTTTTACATTTATTTCTCATACTTATTTTGTTTTATTCTATTCTTAGGGACGATGGTGAATCTCCATTGGATTTTGATGCAACGACGATAAAAAAATATTAAATTCTGCCAACATTAACAAAGACCCAATGGATCTCTTACATGAAGATATTGTTGGCTTATAGTTCAACTTTATTGAAGAAGCAGAGACATTCTACCGGATATATTCAAAAGCATTTGGTTTCAGTATTAGAAAGAACGAAGTAAAGAAAAACAAATCTGGGATGGTGATGGTCCGCACTTGGTGTTGTTCGAATGCGGGATTCAGACAAAAAATACAATAAAGCTCCTAACAGAGTTCGTGAGCTAAGAAGTGAAAGCAGAAGTGGTTGTAAAACAATTTTTCGTATTGGGTACATCAATTCTACAAAGCTGTGGGTCGTCAAAAAATTTTACGTACATCACAACCATAACCTAGTGAATGATTATGAAACAGTTTTTTTGAGATGCCATCGTAAGATATCACCCGCAGAGTTGGAACAAGCTAAGCTTATGAAGCAATCAGGGATTGGGACTGGAGATATATGAAATTTACTTGTCCACCAGAAAGGTGGCTGGGATAAGGTTGGATGGACGAAAAAAGATTTATACAGCGCTTTAGCTAAAGATAGTAGAGCACTAGACGATGTTGATGCTACGACAACACTTATATTTCTTCAATCTAAGGAGGGCATTGACCCAGATTTCTTCTACGCGTACAAGGTAGACGAAGATTCCAGGTTGACCCATCTCTTTTGGGCTGACGGTGCATGTCGATTCGATTACAAATTATTTAGAGATTCACTAGCATTTGATTCTACATATAAAACAAATAGAAGTCAAATGCCGTTGGTGGTTCTAGTGGGTACAAACAATCATGTAATGACTTGTGTGTTTGGGTTTGCAATGATCCATAATAAGACTGCAGAGACATATTCTTGGGTTTTAGAAAAATTCCAAGAGTGTATGAATGGCAAATTACTCGTGACAGTTCTCACGGATGGTTGCAGATCCATGAATAAAGCAAGATTTAATGCCCACACTACAACCAAAATATCTTTTAATGATGGCTAAAAACTGTCATTAATTAAGAACCATGATGCTTTTTTTCTTAATCCAAGCGTTATAAAATTGGGTGTTATAAATGTTTTCAAAGCGTTATAGATAATTCTTCCAAAAACGTCATTAATAGGTTGAATTTCTGCTACGTTTTATTTTCAAAGCATTATGGATAGTTATGTAAAACCGTTATGAATAGTTAATATGGTTTAGAAGTCAGGACATTTTGAAAGTGTTATGAATGGTCATTGTATCACATTTATAACGCTCTATACTGCATGTTATACATTCCAAACACTGCTCAATTCAATTCGAAAACAACCACTTTGAACCATATTCACAACAAAACATTGAAATGTAATATAAAGTACCATTAATCTCCATTTCATTGTCTCAAAATAGGGTACATCAACATCTCACAGATATAGAGTACTTTATCTAGCTACATTCTATTGTCTCAAAATAGAGTACTTTAGCTATCATTCTACATTTCTCAGGCCATATACATCTTCTTAAAATATATGGAGTATCCAATATAGAGTACACTTTAGCTACATCAAAACTATCCACATGAAAACATCCCACACTTTAGCTTCAACTTAGTCACATGAAGACCTGTATCCACAACACATGTATCCTGCAAAAGATAAAACAAGGTTCAATCAATGTGATATAATAATGTATATATATGTAACTATCGAATCTTAAATGATGTATAAGTCCTGATTAAAAACACACATTAAGATCACAATTCAACATATGTTGTGGGAAACTGTTGTGTGGAGTTTCTATCAGATTCATCTATGTGTATATATATATGTAACTATCAGAAAGAACTACACTAGTGAGCAAATTTTAATTAAGGACCCAATTAGTAAGAGAGCATGAACAAGAAATATATCATAAGCTGAAAATCCTGTGCTCTTTGTGTTGCATCATTGTCCTCTTTTTGTTTGTCATATGTTCGAACCAAATGACATCGAAAGATATCATAAGCGATCCTTGTTGGCTTGCCTGCATTGGAGTTAAACCAAAAACTTCAATTTTCACTAAGGTACCGTTCCTCTCAAAATAAGCCTTTGTATCAGAGTTCATTATCTGTTAGCACATTGTTACGAACAGATACATACATCACTATGTAGAAAGATATCTACCTTAGCCATGAATTCCTCGTACTTATTCACATGATATGGGCTACAGAGCCAGAATCTTAGAGCACAGGTGCTATTTAAATCAATGGATTCTAATGCTCATAATGGCCCAATTATCAACAATAAAACGATTTTGCCTCTCTTTTTGCAGCAGATGAAAATCTAAAAATATATGGAATATAAAACACTCATATCGATCGAGAGTGCTTACAGAATCCTTGAGAGTCCACTGGTCCTCATTGCCTGAAGCATCGTAGTAGTAAACCATCTTTTATCATGGCGTAATTCTAAGGTTGACATTGTTATATATGTTCAGTGTCAATAAATTGAGGTGCACAAGATGGATTTGTACTCAAACAGAAAAATATGCCACAGGATAAAGAAGCAAAATAATGGATAGAAGAATCCGAGGTATTTTTCCTTTTACGAAGTAAAAGAAATTTTTATAACAAATCAATTAAGTCTATGTCAGTCATCTGTAAGCCTGTAATGTATCCGACACGTGATACTTCCTCGATACTTTGGTAAAAAGATAGAAAAACTAAAGAAATTACCTTGACCCTCATGTATCTATATGATTGGCAACGAATTCGATGAATTCGCATCGGACATCATCTATTTCTTCCTACGTGTATGTTGATTTTCCAGCCAATTTTTTAGCTAAAAAGTCAAAAAATAGTTACATTACTTTGTATAATTTCAGAAAAGTAATTAAGAATTAAATTAATGAACAACTTACCTTTGACTCAATAGTAGGTGGGGTCTTCCATGAGATCCCGCATATATTTTATAACAAAATATCTGCATTCATAACCTCCAGGTTGTTTCGGGACCTACATGAAGATATTATTTGTAAGAGAATATAATGTCCATGATTATAATAAGTCATATATTAGTTTGATTACCTTGGGTAATTTCCAAGTAGGACTTCTATTTGATCTTTTACCACCAATATATGCTGTGTTGAGGCCACTGGTAGAAAATAATTATATATACTAACATCTGAATATACACATTATTAAAATATTAACAATAATATTAATAATTTCACTCACGTATTGAAAAACAATTTAATTTCTCCTCTCGGTTTAAAACACAGCGAGTCCAACCAGTAAACATTAAAGGTAGTGAGGTCAACAACAATTAGAATCCAATGCTTCCTACATTAAAGGGAACATGAATGGAATAAAGCACATTGGTTATTGAATAAGAAAGAAAAATCTTGCTACTTCATTAAAACTTCTTACTTCTTTTAAATGAATGGAATGAAGCAAATTTGGGTTTTCTTAGCCTCTTGGAGTCTTTCTCTAATCAGATTGCTTATTACGGGCCCGGATGCATTACTCATAGGAGAAGGGTTGAACATTATCAAAAGCCACCCTCAAAACATGAGTAACGCGCACACTTTAAAAAATAAGTTGTATTACAAGGACTTGATTTAAAGACAATATGACATGGCACATACATAGACACAGTACCGATTTCTGCGTGACCTGGAGTAATTTCGAGTGTAAAAATGCTGTATTCAACATGTGTCATACATGACGTTACAAGGACATTGATCTCTTTTTTGTCCATGATTTCTAAAAAATAGGGCAATTGAAAACAACGTGTCTCCATGAATCAAAACAAACCTTGCTACCCGAACATGTCTCCATGAAGTTCAACTTGTAAGTATTCGCCCGAAAGCAATGGAATTAACACCCTTCCACACTGCAAAAACCAACAAAGAAAGAAACAAGAAGATGAACCAATGTGCGGACAAAGAAAATGCCTCACAAATTAGTAAAAAAAAGAAAATTCATTCAAAGATTTCCAAACATGCATTCAAAGATTTCAGCCATCTTTTGAAAACTAGAAAATAGAAAATAGGTCAAAAATTAGGACATTTTACTAAAATCATGTCGAGATAGAATTTAGGGCATAAAATAAGAAATAATCGAGACATAATTTAGGACAAACCTTGGGGAGCGGGGAGCGGACTGAGGGGAGTTAGGGAGCGGGCTGAGGGGAGTTCGGAGCGGGGAGCGGGTTGAGGGGAGTTGGGGAGCGGGAGGAGAAAGAGAGAAGGAGAAAGAGAGAAGAAGAAGGGGTTTAGACTTTTCCTTAAGTGCGGGAGTAAGTGCGGGAGAGTCGAGGTTTCAACTTAAAATTTGGTATTTTTTTCATAACGCTATCACTGAGAGACATTCAATAACGTTTATATAGAAAACCGTCATAGAATATTGTCTTACTGAACTTTGATGACGCTTCTTTATCAGCCGTCATAAAATTAACTTATCAAGCATCATTAATAGGTCTTTTTGTTTTAGTGCCAGCATAGTTCATCGAACGTGCTCATGGCATATCCTAAACAATTCAGCCAAACATGTACACCGAGATGGTTTTACAAATGAATTGAGTCTTCTGATTAAAAGGTTCATCGCACACTTGCTACTTTACTTTGAAGTATGTTGTTGTTACAATATTAGAACTTTAGTTACTGTACATATTTTCTAAACAGGTACTATTCAGTCGAAGAATTTGAAAACCGTTAGCAGCAGATGCTAAGGGATTATAATATAGAGCACAATGAGTGGACCACTGCATTGTACAGAACGAGGGAGCGATAGGTGGACACATTCCTACGTGGAAATTATTTTGGTGGTTCTACTGCAACAAATAGATGTGAATCTATGAACGCATTTCTGAAAAGATTTTTGAATGAGAAGCTGCCACTATGGAAGGCCCTTCAAAATTGTGACCACGGTTTGGCGGCCTTACGTTACGGCCAGATAAGTAAGCATGTCACTGATAAACTCTCAACACCAGCTGTGAAGCAAACTAGCATGGCCAAAATAGAAGATAAATTTGTCGCAATTTACACTTAAACGGTATTTATAGAGGTAAAGAAGAAAATTACACGTTCTGATACATATACTGTTCTCCACCATCACATCATAAGAGAGGCAGAAGTTTGCACTATCCAAAAGTATATGTCGCCAAACAGTATCAATCGGAAGGTTACATTTGATCGGGCTGACAACATCATAAACTGTGACTGCTTGTGGATGGAGACCAAAGGAATTCCTTGTAGGCATATTTTTTCAACAATGAAGAGATTACAAATTGGAGATATTCCAAAGAACTTGATAAAAACTCGTTGGCTCAAGGATTGCAAAGAGAGTTATCTCTCCAGACCTGGCATAGAAAGAAGATTCATCCACCCAGACAGTATTGAGAGCAGAAGGTATGGTGGTATTAATGAATAAGTTAATCTGTTTACGTATTATTGTAAAAAATAAGCAAAATTCAAGAGAAGGGAACGGAGTTGATGTCGTCTGTTCTGATGGAGTTGAAAAAAATGGTGACCGATATTGGTAAAGAAGAAAAAATGGTAGCTGATGCAGTTCATGGAGTGCATGAATCTTTTAAAGAGCCAAATCTGGTAGCAACAAAAGGAAGGCCTTCTCAAGGGAAATCAAGCCAGCCTAAAGTAAGTCAGACTATCCCGAAGCCTAGAATTTGTAGAGTTTGTAGAAAATTGGGTTACAATTTTCATAATTGTAAAGTACGAAAGCGAAATAGCGACAAAGAGCAAATGGAATCAAATGAAACGTCGTTGACTTAAGGACATCTCCAACCCTATTGTCTTATTTTGTGTTTTGAATCCTATGTGGCATGAGACATAAGACAATGTATTTCCTATGTGGCAAGATGACATTCATACAAGACAATGAGATAAAAATATGTTCTCCAATGCGAAAGTTTGAGAAGACAATAAAATTACTTTTTTTCAACTTCCAAGACAACTTTTTCACTTCTTCTTTTTTATATATATTTTTATTCATAATTGATGATGTGTACTTAAAGTCATTTTGAAGTCCATTGTCTAGATCTAGACAACCAACTTCATATTCTCCTTGCTATGACAACTTCACAATTTATTTCACATTTGCATTGGAGAACTACTTTTGAAAAATATGCTTGTCATTTCTACGTGGTGTCACGACCCGCATCCGCTTTTCGGACACGAGCTCGTGAACAAGCCAGCTACGTATCGAACGGACTCCAGCCCGACTCGAATACGTATAAGCTGTCCAGAATAGGGTATTATGTCTAATCTAAACTATATCTCAATCCACAAGAATCATGTAAAACAAGAATGAACAAGTATGGGTCATGGTCTGCAGCCCACTAGCATATATGTCCGAATAGACTCCCAGAATAATATGAGTCTATAAAGCTAAGCTGATAATCAGGATATATCATGAAAGCACGAGAAAGATAGTAAATCAATAACATTAACAAAATACCTGAAATCATGCGATTGAAGTCAACTACCACATGCTCAGCTAACTAACTTCGTGCAATCAGCTACCTGAAGAGATCATCAGGTCCTCAGAGGACTAGCAAGATACATAAAACATGCCTACTAATATGACAGTAAATAACATGTAAGAAGGATAAGAACACTGCAAGGAGAACATCTAAGGACGACGAGTCGTATGAAAATGTAATACTAGACTTGACTAACAATCAATCATAACTCCTATAGCTTGTAGTACAATGCAAGATACTCCCAATCTATAGTGTTTCAATTGACGCACAAAGCCGGATACTCTCATTCGAAATTAGCCAATTCTAGTATCGATCTCCTCTCCTAAAGAATAGGAGGTCAAGTAGACTCCTATAAATCATAGTACAATGCAAGATACTCCCAATTTATAGTGTTACAAGTCAAGTCAATCAATCAATATATGCTATAGGTTGTAGTACAATATAAGATACTCCCGATCTATAGTATGTCTCAAGTCAAATCAATCAAGAAATATCAAGATAAAGAATCGGCTATAAATCGTAGTACAATGTAAGATACTCCCAATCTATAGTGTAACTCAACTGTAGTACAATGCAAGATACTCCCAGTCAAGATTAGTCAAGTTAAGAACAAGATATAGAAACTGACAACTCAATCATGAGACAAGGTAACGCAAAAAGACCAATAATCAACGAATAACCTATACGTGCACGTAAATCTAGAAACAAGTAAACGGTCGATGACAAACTATCACAATATGGGAAACATGTAACCATATAAAAGAAGTACAATAGAAAGAAAGTAATGTAAAAACTGTATATGTTCGGCAAGGTATACTTGTCTGGAGGTTGCACGCAGATCCAACAACAATATAGCCAACTGCTAAGCCATAAAGTCCAAATCATCACAACTGTCTTCGAAAGCTGAAATAAACATTGTCAACATTCCCAGAACAGTAAAATTAGCTTGGATTGCCTATTCTTAAGTGCAATTCTGGACACAGGAGCAAAACGATAATTTCAGACCAAAACGGTATCCGCCGTTGGACCCGCTTTGCACCGAAAAACGTGCCAGAGTCAATGGTCTCTATAGTCGTCAAACTACCCGTCTACGAATTCGTTTTGATGATACGAACCCAATGGTATGTCCAATTGTGGATTCTGGTGGGTCATGCAAAAAATCACCCGTTGAATCGGACCGTAGGGCCCGCGAAACGACGATCCAATCGACTGTCTCAGAATTGGACCAAATGTGGCATACAGGACCAAAAAATGATATGGTCCTGTAGCGCAAGTTTTGTCTTGATCTGACGAACGTGCACAAAGTAATTAAGAAATTTGCACAGAGGCCGATATGGTAAATTTTGACGGATATATATCAAATTCGTCGCACACACGCGACCAATTTGAATTCCGTCAAAGCCCACACGTCCACGAAGCCGTTACGCACCTTTCGATGCTTTCAGTTCGCGACCATGTCACCCGGTTTGGCGAAACGTACGTCGTATCGAAGGTTTTTATTAAAAATTTTACAATTTGAAAAAGGGTTTTTGTCAATATTTGGGACTCGATTTTTCGACGCGTAGTCAATGAAATCGAGTTATGTAAATTAGGTTGAATTCACCAGGTCCAGGAATCGGTATTGCAAAGCTCTATAGGTTGGCTAGGGCTGCCTTTAATTAGTTTTTGAAAATTCTAATTATTTGGATCAGGAATGCCTTCTAAAATGGCACTCTGGACAGGATTAATTCTGTTTTGTTTTTTGAAAAACAAGGGTTTTGTTCTGATTTCTCTTCGATTCCTCTTCGAATCTCATCTAGTTCAACACTAACTAATTGATAGAGTTTTTAGACGGTTTGGGTGTCTATCCAGCGGACTAAACGGTTCGCGATTTGATCAAACATATGTAGAGAAATCACTCGACGAAGAAAGGTACCTCACAGCAAAACTGCTGTAGTTGCTCTGATGCGCTGATGTCCGCGCGTGCCTCCTGCCGGCTGGTGGTGACTCTCGGCGGCACGCGCACATGCGGGGGTGCGTCCAGGCTCGACGTTCCCTTAGGGCTTAGTGGCGCTCTCTTAGAGATAGGGTTTATGGAGTTTCGACGACTCCCTCTATCGTGTATATATGCGTTGTGCATATATGCTCGGGTCGGGCCTGTCTTTGGAAAATCTCAGCTGAGATTTGCTTGTGGAGCTCGGTTTAGGAGATTAGCACTGGGCAGTTTAGGTTGGGCTGGGATTAGCTTTGGGCTGCTATGGGGGCTCAGGTTCCAGGGGTTCGGCTGTGGGCTTGGTTTGCTATGTGCTGTGGGCTGATTTGGAGGAATGGGTTGGGCTCGGGCCTTGGGCTTGCCCTAGGCTTGGGCCTAGGTTGCTGTGGGCTCCTATTTCAAATGGGGTTTTTGTTGGGTTTTATTCCATGTATATATGTATACACAACAAATAACATATATATATATATATATATATATATATATATATATATATATATATATATATATATATATGTTTCTCTCTCTCTCTCTCTCTCTCTCTCTCTCTCTATATATATATATATATATATATATATATATATATATATATATTTTTATATATATAATATATATATATATATATATATATATATATTTTTATATATATATATATTATATATATAATATATATATATATATATATTTGTGTTTCTCTCTCTCTCTCTCTCTCTCTATATATATATATATATATATATATATATATATATATATATATATATATATATATATATATATATATTATATTTATACGCATTTATATACGCATATATATAACATGTATATATATTGACCTATTCATATAACATTAATATATACATGTATACATATTTATATCTTAATTATAAAGTAATAATCATTTAACTATTAAGAACACGGAATAAATATATACACAAAATGATTAATAAATATATTTCATCTAATGAAATAAAACACCAATATACATGTAGTATCTATGTGGCCGTCTTGGTCGCACTAAGGGTCTACATGGCTTGGGCTCGGTTCGAGTCTAGTTTGGACTAGTTGAGTACAACCGGGTCTTCTGCAAGTCAATAAATAAAATAATAAATAATTTAAACTTCAATAGAGGTTAAGTCGCAACTTGGACTGATTTTCCTAGTTAGGGCATCACTGTGGCTCAGTCTTCCCTGGCATGGCTAATACAATAGTCAAAGCACGCCACTGTACTATCCGTGCCATGATTCCTAGTCGCCTTGTACTCAAATTCCTAACCATGACTAAAATCATCTACCGTAATAATTAACTAAATCATTATTTATAAAAATCTAAAAAACACCACTTAAACCAAATAAATAATAAAAAAATATTTTAAAATTTTCGGGAATGGGAGCTACAGATGTACCCACCTTAAAAATAATTTTGTCTTCGAAATTCTAATTCATAACTATTCCTTAAAATTCGAAAGAAAATCTACTATTACCTTAATCTCCTCAAATTTTAATTCCTCCAAAAATAGTTTATACCTTTCTCCTAGCCATTTGTAACTACGAAACCTCGAGAACTTCTACCCACCTTTGGTCACACTACTCCTCAAAACACAGGTCACTAAAACTTTATATCCTTCCAACTAGTTGTTAAACTTACCACCAACAGCTATCTAGGGCATATGGCTCTATAATCCTTATTAGCTATCAAGCAACCAAAAATTAAATAATCAAGCAATATTATACTATAACTTAAGAATTTCTGATGAGTTTTAGTCAGCACGATCATTCGTCACTCCAAAAAATAAAGGGACGAGATTCAATGGTATGGAAAACAAGGAAGTATAATCGAGAGCGAATATGGAGTTTCCAAGGACGTAGAGAATTTCTAGAAGAATTTTCAAAGCAGTGTGGATTGAGATTCCTAAGGGTTTAGTCAAAGTCGCAGGCTCATACCAGTACAGTTATGTAACCGGTACGATATGCTCTGATCTGTATGGGCCACCACAAAAATTTGTCACGACCCGTACCCGCTTTTTGGACACGAGCTCGTGAACAAGCCAGCTATGTATCGAGTGGACTTCAGCCCGACTCAAATACGTATAAACTGTCTAGAATAGGGTATTATGTCTAATCTGAACTATATCTCAATCCACAAGAATCATGTAAAACAAGAATGAACAAATATGGGTCGTGGTCTGCAGCCCACTAGCATATATGTCTGTAACTCTACTTTTCTGAAATCTTGTAGAAATTTAAATTTTCTATTGATTCATGAATTGGGATTTATTTTTTTGCATAAGTGTGGTGACATTTTATTTAATTATCTTTTGTTGGGCTAAATTCCATTTAAGCCTAAATGGGGGCCAAGCCTTCGGCCCATTGAACTTTTCTTTTTAAACAAACTCAGAACTTCCTTATTCTTCCAACTTCCAAAGCCCATAACCACCTTAGAAGCCTGAGCTTTTGTCAACTCTCAGCTTCTTCTTAAATTCCTGTGGAGTAGGAATTAGAAACTCTCCACGAATTTTCAAATTTTGCAACGGCCATGAACAGTGGCCATGTGCTCACCTCTCGCCTGCTCTAACCACCTTGTCAGAAGTTTTCCCGCCAGTAGGATTAGCCTAACTCTCACGCCATCCGATCCCTATTTAAGACCATTCATTCTTCATAATTCTCCATCCCCAACTCCATCCTTCCCAAAAGCTCTGATCGATCAGCCATGGTGGCAAGAGTTGAGGATCAACATCGAAATCAGTGGATCGATTGAAGGCCAGTAGGTGATTCTCTAATCTTCCTTGTTTTCTTGATTCAATTAAGTCACTCTATCGAACATGATCAATCCATGATCGATCATAAGTTCTTCTTGGATCTAGTCGATCGATTTAATCGAAAGAAGAACAGATCGAACATGATCCTTAGTCCAATCTTATTTTCTAAATTAATCTTTCATTTTTTTAAATTCAACAACTGCTGATCACCATATGTTTGTTTGATTTCCTGCATGAAGCCAAATTGATCCTCTTGGAAATCGATTAGAAATAATCGATTTGATTTCCCTGCTTTGGATCTGACCGATTCTTTCGAATAGTTGGATCGAAATCGAACCATTGGATGGATCAATGCACTGGATGCTTGTGTGGGTTTTGAGTTTTCAGCAAATTGCAGAAGACCAGTTACTCAGTTCAATTGATTCTTCACAACGACTGTAAGTATAGTCTTGTGTTAGATTTGCATCGAGTCCTACTGTGTAATCGATCATCCAATAAAATTCTTCTTGTTCCTTGATTGAGTGGATCCTTCAGTTGAAGATTTACTAGAGTTGCAGATCAGTGAAGGACCAGATTCATCCTAACTCGATTCAAAATGTAAGTATTGGGTTCACATGAATCATGTCTGGATATATGTGTGTGTGTGTCTGTGAGTATTGAATTTTTCTCTTGAGACCCTGAGAACTCCTAAGATAGTAGGAATCTGAAGTCTTCAAATTTAATCCCTGTGTTAATCTCAGATTTGGATTGGTGAACGAGAAAGTAGTACCCAGTTTGGGATCGGGTCATCACTCCAGGAGTTGTTCATCTCAGGTAAATTCTTGAGCTGATATGAAGGATTATAGGATACATTGTTATAATATAGAAGATGATATTGCATTTGTATATATAGGAATGATTTATTAGGATTCTTGTTCATAGTGTAGTGGAATGTCTATGTTGTTGAGAGGAACTAATATAGAGGGGTAATATTGCATTAGAAGTTGTTCTAAACTAGTGTGTATCAGTTATCGAGCTAATCTATGTCACTGTCCTGCTAAGAGGCTGAATTGTATCAAACCCATTTGAACTGACCACAACCTGTCAGTTTCTTGACTCTAGCTGTTATGGTGATACATTTCAACATATTCTTGACCTATTCATGGATATGGCAGTAGCCTAGGTTGCCTTGATGATTGATAGCAGTAGTTGTTACATGGTGTATTGAAGTTTCTGTTACAGGTATTGTATTTGCTAGCACCAGTTAAGGGTTTAGTTGGGGCAAGTTATGTTCAGTAGATTCCTGCTAATTGTTTTAACTAATCTTTCCAGTTAAGGGTTAAATTTGAGAGTTTAGCAAGGGTGGATAAAGGATAGCTTATGACCAAGATTGGTTGTTGTACAGCCCTAGGATTGTATCACTCTTGGTTATCTGATTTTTGACTGAGACATTGTTCAGTCTTGTTTAGGCTGACATTCAAAGAGAACTAGGAGTTTGAGACATTTGTAAAACCCATGAAGCCTGAGATTGAAATCTCAAGGAGTCTGAGATTGAAACTCATAGAGTTGAGGTTGAATCTCAGTAAAAAACCTGAGATTTGAGTCTCATGGGTTCAGAGATTTTAGTGTCTCATGAATCTGAATCTTTGTTATGTTTTCCTGCATATCTAGGAAAGAAACCTTGTGTGGTTTAGAAGGTGCAACTTGTTAGCAGAGGATTGGAACTCAGGAGAATTCCAGGAGTCTGAGATTGTTCTCAGGAAACTGAAAACCAGTGTTGTTATTTCCAGGACCAGGAATAATTCCTGTTTGTTCCAGGAAGTAATTCCTGTTGAATCAGGAATATAATCCCTATTGTTCCAGGTATATAATCTCTTCCTAATAAGATTAAGGAATTACTTTATGTTTGTAGTTAGTTTTGTTCCTCTTTGTTAGAAGAGACTGATTATTTTAATAAGTAAATCCTTATCTTTATAGCTAATTACATTAAAAGCTGAACTCTGTAAATACATTTAGTATTTAGATATCTGATAGAGTAGAATATAGCTAGTATATTCTATATTTCTAAGCATGATTAAGTGGAATCAATATTTAGAGTTTGAGTAGTTAATAGAAACTGGAATTATAGGGTAAGAGCTAAGGAGAAGTTTGAGTAGAGTATCAAGATTGTGTTTTGGTAAATATCAATATGAACTTGTCCTGGTTTTAATCAATTTGTAACCATCATTATTTCCTACAGGAGGATACCTAGCCCTATTGCCTACTTGTACCTTCCTGGAGCCAGGCAAGTACATTCTATGGTTTTGATCAGTGCATTTCCTTGTTCTTTATTGCTGACACACTGCGACACGTTCATGATCTTACCTGTCTTGTTCTTTTCATGTTCTTACCTGAATCTTGGGGTGGGGAAATATTCTAGATATGTGACTAAACCCGGATACTTATTCATGATCTTTAGCTTAGGTCTCGCACAGTGCACGTGGGTCCTAAGCCGTACCTACATGATCTTTCAGGATCTTTTCATGGTCTTACCTAAGCCGGTCACATATTATAGAAGTATTTCAAATTCATAATACACATGTTCAGGATATTGTTCTTACATTAGTTTCTATGATCCTGATCTTGATATTAGCTATAGTCATAATCTTTCCTGTATCTTTATATAGTCATGATCTTTCATGTATCTTTATAGCACTATTTCATGTTCTTTACATACCTTGTTCTTATCCTGTTCTTTCAGCATTTACTTTCCATATCATGATATTATTGTTCATTACCTAGAACTGTACTTTGCTCCGCTCCTGAATAGGATATGTTGCAGGTGAGATGGAGGCTTTGTGTGATACATACTATGGACAGGATACTGCCTTCCCTACTGAGCCAGCTGGAGCTGCTTCTGACCTAGAGGGTGCAGAAGCCTAGTATTTCATTAGTTTTCCATTTATCTTTCCATGTATTGAGACTAGCAGACTCTTTATAGTTGAATTGTAATAAATTCAGATATTGTATCTCTTTTCTGGTTGGGACACATTATATAGATGCTGTGATTCTATACTTTCATATTTATCTGGTTAGTTTCCCTAGATTGGTACAGCTTACTTCATTGTGTCTAACAATGAAGGCTGGACGTGTCCGACTCGTGTCCGATTATTCGGGAGCGGGTCGTGACATATTTTTAGTGGTAGCCCATGCAGGTCAATCCTAATGGTACCTAGGACTTAGCGTACTATTGGGGGACTTGATTACACTAGGGAAATTTGATCACAGCATAGGAAAATCGGGAAATAAGGGTATATCAGGTTATTCAAGTTTTTCAGGTGCTTATTATTATTAAAAACATTGTTTGTTAGGTTTTAGGGTTTGTCGTTCAACAAGTTTTTTTTTATGCAGGATGGTCACTACGAGGAAGACCGCAGACCAGTCTGGAGTTGCAGGCACTTCTGGAGTTGCAGGCGGTTCGGAGCAGGCCGCATCAGAGCAGGCCGCACCAGACGTTCAGGCAGATCAGCTTCCGCCAGCGCCTCCTATCTTTCTATCATTGCCGTCGACGATGATGCTAGACGGTAACCAAGTGATGGCGTTGTTTCAACACTTTCTGGAGGCCCAGAACCATCAGGCAGCACAGTTCAGAGCGACTGTCGTCGACGCGCTGAGGACCAGGGAGCCGACAGCACTAGCACCAGCACCAGTAGCACCTCCAGCACCGCGAGGACCGAGACCCGGGACAGCGAAGGAGTACCAGCACCTTAGCCCGATGGACTTCTGGGGCGACGAAGGGATCATCTATGCAGATGAATGGCTGGAGAATGCAGAGAGGACCTTGACATGGCGAACATTCCAGAGGACCAGAAGGTGTCAGTGGCTAGCATGCGACTCTTTGACTTGGCCAGAGCTTGGTATCGGGAGGACCCCCAGTTGGCGGAGCTCCGGGTGTCTTAGACAGTTTTCAAAACACTGTTCAAGGAGAAATTCTTCCCAGAGATGGAGCGTGATGAGTTGAGGATACAGTTCGAGGCGCTGCAGCAGGGGACGATGACGGTTGCTCAGTATACTTCGGAGTTTACCAGACTCAGCAGGTTCTCTGAGAGACTGGTTAGAGAGCCAGAGGACAGAGCATGGAGATTCAAGAAGGGTCTCAACAGGGAGCTGCGACATGCGGTGGCGATTAGCCAGGCGACTACCTACTCCAGCATCCTTAAGATCGCCCAGACAGTAGAGAAGGAGGCAGACCCAAAGCTGAAGAGGGATCGAGATGTGGGCAGCAACAGTTTCCAGGCACCAGCGAAGAGAGTTCAGACTCAGACCCAGACGAGGCCGCACCAGCAGCAGCATCACCGACAGGCCAGAGCTCCAGCACATCAGCATCAGAGACAGCATCTGGCGACCCCTTGTACCTATTGCCATCGCCCCGGTCATCATATCGACGAGTGCCACAAGAGGTTGTGTAAGCCCCTGATTTTCAAATTTTTTTTTATTAGTGTTAATTAATTTTTAATGTTATTTATGGCCTTAAAATAATTATTTAGATTTTTAGGAATTATTCTAGAATTTTTAAATGATTTTAAAATAAGTTTTATATGTTAAAATATCAATTTGCAAATTTTTAAAATGTTTTAATATCATTTTACAATTTTTTAAATTATTTTATATCAGTATGCAATTATTTAATTGTTAGCATATTAGTTTGTAATTTATAAATTGTTTTTAGTATGTGGAGTGCAAATTATTATTTACACTTAGACCCGATAGGACCTAAATATAATTTCCAAATTCTAGGGGGACCTAAGTGTAAACCTACAGCCCCCCCGACCAGTCACTCTCTCTCTCCTCTGACTCACGACGCTGCCCGACCGACTCACCGACGCTACCCCCGCCGAATCCGGCTGCCCCCACCGCCATCAAACCCCTAGAAAGGATCCCCTCACCCCCCTCGACTAAACCCTAACCCTAAAAATCCCCGACGACGCCCCCACGGCCTTCTTCTTCCCCACTTCTGTTCACCTAAACCCTAACTCCGGCGATCTCCTCCGCCACCCCCACAGCGACTAACACCCCCAACCACCACCACCACTACGTTCGCCTTGACGAGCCGAGCTCAGCGCCACCGGAGCGCGACGACGCCGACGCTCCCAGCCGCCGATCGCCCACTCTTCCACGCTCGAGTTCGCCGGACACGTACGTAGCAGTCTCCATTTCGTATCGTACGTGTCTCGTTTTCGAGTATGCTGTTCGCCAGGACACGACGACCCCAGCCCTGTACTTGGACACACGAGCTAGGACTCGTGCGTGTCGTGCCAAGCCTAAGACACAGACTCCTGTGTCCCTAACTGTCAGGACACAGGACTGTGTTTTATATTTTTTTTATTATTATATCAACCCTAAACCTAATAAAATTAACAACAACCTAACCCTAACACAAGCTACGGGCTGACCCCCTGGCCAGCCCGACCCGACCTAACATCCCTTCCCCCCGCGCGCTTCTCTGGCATGGGTTCGAATCCCCCCCCCCTTTTTTCTTTCTGTTTTCTTTTCTCTTTTCTTTTTTCTTTTCTTTTTCTTTTGTATATATATATTTATATATATATGTATATGTATATATAATTTAGTATATATAAATATATGTATATACTGTATTTTACAGTATTATATATATATGTATATATATATTTTATAATTAGTAAATTTTGTGTATATATATGTATATATCTTCATGTATATATATATTAATATATATATATATATATACACTTTATTATTAAAGTATTCTTCCTATGTATATGTATATATATTTATATATGTATATTTGTACTCTATAAATTAAGTATTTTCCTTACAAATATATATGTACTTTTAACACATGTAATTATATTTTTCACTATGCATAACTTTGCCCTATTAAAATATTAATAATTATTTTGTACTTTTACCAAACTGTATTTTATTGTATTTAAATTACTGCAACCATTTGATGTCCAAGCCTAGCATGGGTATTTGGGCTCAAATGTGTTTTCACACATTCAAGACCTGTACAAGTCATATTGGACTTGATTCATGGCCTTGGGTCCTGTATTTGAACTTTGGTTCAAATTATATACATGGACAAAATACGCAGATAATTAATTATTGTGTGCATTACTGTTTTTGATTTTCTAAAAATACTTAAATTATTGCTAAAATTATGGAAAAATAGTTTTTAGATACTTTGTTAAGTTAGCTAATTTAGTATAATTTTTGTAGTATTTAATTTACTGTTTTGCCACTAGTTTGGCATATGAAACCAAAACTCACTTTCTGTATACTTAGGAAAACTGATTTTTATAAAATATTTGTACTGGTTAATAAATTCCATAAAAATTATAATAAATTTCTATAGTTAGCAAGGATCGTTTTGGTACTTTGTTTTATGCAAAACTAGGCTTTTTGTCTATCTCTAAAATTGTTAGAACACAATGATCTTTTGATTTATTTATTGGTTAATTACGACTTGTAGCTTTTTGTGTTATTTGGAGTTTTAGTCGTATTGAACCCCATCCCTCACTAGTGTAAAGACCCTAGAAAGTTAGTTAACATAGTGTGTCACCCCACATTGGTCTCCTATGCCAAGTCATCATTTTGGCTAGGTGCCCAGTCACAAGTCGTGTCGTACCAGTTAGTGTTCTAGTATTTTAGCTTAGTGTAAAAGCTAAGTTTATTGTATTTATTGCTACAGTGACGAGTTACCAGACATCCATAGCACATTTATCGCAGCTTATTTTACTTTGCTAGAGGCAAGTACATCTACAAACTCATTTACTGTCTTTTAATGCTAGAACATGTATTAACCCTGTTAAAAGACTGATCCTTGAGGTAGCAAGTTATGTCTTCACATGTTTTATACTGCTCCCAGTACCTGTCATGCTTATACTGCTCCCAGTATCTCTTACATGTTTCTACTGCTCTCGTATCTCTCACATGATTAGAATATGGGTATGGGAAAACTGATAGTAGAGTACGTGATCATGCCCCCCCTATATAGTACCGAGCAAAGTTTCATTTTATATGTTACAGCGCCGTAGGCCTTACTTACCAAGGCAGATTTGTGCGTATGTACATCTCTCGCCCTATCACTTGTACGGAAGTACATTTTATTATGTGCCACAGCACATTGTATACCTATTGACCGATCACGTACCTGCTACAGTTTTAAACATTACATATACATCTGTCTCTATGACATATGTATCCTTGCCATGATAGTTTATGATGACATGATTGTGATACGACATGAGATAGATGCCATGTTCCCTATGTTACTATGATACTGTGATCCCAGTTGTACCATGATGACATGTTTCCAGTATTCCTATTTTATAGACTTATCACACCATGATCCTTGTTGTACATCTCTTTCATTATATGTTCAGTACTTTAGTTGTAGAGGTTGTACTTGCTCCCGTCCTGACAGGATAACGTTGTAGGTATACTTACTGAGGAGGAGTTACTCTGCGACTCATACTATGGAGTTATTGCCGAGGACCCGGCTCTGCTTTACGAGGATGTTCCTGCAGGGAACCTCGCCTAGTGTCTTTTGTTTACTTAGACTTTTAAGAGTAGACATGTATTAGACTATACCATTTTGTAACTGGACATGTATCCAGTTTTACATTTCAGACTTGTACTTTGGACTTATTTCTATATATGAGACGACTTTTGTGTTTGGAGCATTTATGATTCTTCTTCACTTATAGAATTGTTAGCACATTTAGTCTTATCTTGTTATCTCTAGAACAGCTTACTGTGCTTTATCTTAAGCGTAGGCTGGACATGGCTCGGCCCGGCCCAACAATTTGGGTAACGGGTCGTGACAGGTTGGGACTTTGCCTCTTCTGCGGATCCGATGCACACCAGATGAGGGACTGCGCACAGGCTACAGCCAGACTAGCAGGAGAACGAGGAGGAGGACCAACGGCTGCACCACCCAAAGCATTGCCTGCTGTACCCCAGAGAGGAGGAGCTCTGCCACCCCAGCAGCAGAGGTTTGCACAGCACCAACAGCAGCAGAGGGGAGGAGCACAGCAGGGACGTACTTACGTCATGGCTGCAGTTGAGGAGGACGAGGCAGTGCCGGATGTGATCACAGGTTCTATATTCTTACATTCTTTCCCTGCCATTGTATTGTTTGATTCTGGAGCTACACATAGCTTTGTATCATATGAGTTTCTGCATAGACACGGCTTCACACCCAAGCCCACTAGGCGGAACTGTCAGATTATGACAGGAGGAGGATCTGTACTAGTAAGTGAGATGGTGGAATGCCCTATCACTATTGCTGGAAGAGAGATTCGAGCTCGACTTCTAGTGATGCCATTGCCCGAATTCGACGTAGTCCTCGGCATCGACTGGATGAGTGAGCAGTTTGCCGTAATAGACTGCCATGAAGGAAAGGTGATCTTCAGCCTGCCAGGAGTTCCACCGTTCGAGATCAGCAGACGAGTTGCAGAGAGGCCAGAGGGAGTCTACTTCGGAGCAGTTGCAGAAGACCAGGAGTTGCCGCATCCGCTGATTGCAGAGTATCTTGACGTCTTTCCAGAGGAGCTGCCAGGATTGCCGCCAGATCGGGATGTGGAGTTCAGTATTGATCTAGTGCCCGGATCAGCACCAAAGTCCCAGCACTGTTACAAGATCAACCCGAAGGAAGCTGCGAAGTTGAAGGCTCAGATTGATGAGCTTGAGGGCAAAGGATTTATTCGGTCCAGTGCTTCACCCTGGGGAGCACCGGTACTTTTTGTGCCCAAGAAGGATGGGACGGTGAGGATGTGCATTGACTACCGTACACTCAACAACATCACCATTAAGAATAGATATCCCTTGCCACGGATTGATGAGCTGTTTGACTAGCTTAGTGGAGCGAAGGTCTTTTCTAAGATCGATCTTCGATCGGGGGTACCATCAGATGAAGGTTCGGGAGCAGGATATTCCGAAGACAGCTTTCAACACTCGATACGGCCAGTATGAGTTCCTGGTGATGCCGTTCGGACTCACCAATACCCCCGCAGTCTTTATGAACCTGATGAATAAGGTCTTCCACAAGTATTTGGATAAGTTTGTCGTAGTCTTTATTGACGACATTCTGATCTATTCCAAGACGGAGGAGGAGCATGTTGAGAACCTGCGGATTGTTTTGGAGATTCTGTGGAAGGAGAAGTTGTACGGAAAACTCTCGAAATGTGAGTTTTTCTTGGACAGAGTGGAGTTTCTAGGGCATATGGTGACTGGAGAGGGGATTTCTGTAGATCCCAAGAAGATTGAAGCAGTAGAAGCCTGGGCACCTCCCAAGTCGGTAGCGGAGATTCGTAGTTTCCTGGGTCTAGCAGGATACTACAGGAAGTTCGTGAAGGACTTCGCCAGGATAGCAGAGCCCATGACGAAGCTTACGTGGAAGGACGAGGAGTTCATATGGAGCGACGCCTGCCAGTCAGCATTTGAAGAATTGAAGAGAAGACTCACGACGGCACCAGTTCTAGCTTTGCCATCGGGATCAGGAGGATTCGTTATCTACAGCGATGCTTCAGGAAAAGGCTTGGGATGTGTGCTGGAGCAGAACAAGAAGGTTATAGCGTATGCTTCTAGACAGTTGAGGCCCCATGAGAAGAATTATCCTGCCCATGACTTGGAGCTTGCAGCGGTCATATTTGCCTTGAAACTGTGGAAGCATTACCTATATGGAGAGAGAGTGGACATCTTCACGGACCACAAAAGCCTGAAGTATGTCTTTACTCAGAAGGAGCTGAATATGAGGCAGCGCAGATGGCTGGAACTCATGAAGGATTTCGACATCAGTCTGCAGTATCATCCTGGGAAGGCAAATGTGGTTGCAGATGCTCTCAGTCGATATCCTATTGCTATGTATCTCACCATGGACCGACATCTATTAGAGGATCTGGAGAGCCTTGGGATTGAGGTTGTACTCACAGGGTATGGAGGTCAGATGATGCATATGCAGATACAGTCGGGGTTGCTAGAGAAGATCAAGGAGGCCCAGTTGCTTGATGAGGGAATCCAGGGTCTTAGAGCTCAGGCAGAGTTAGGTCTGCTCGACGATTTCACCATTGCGGAGGACGGATCCTTGAGACACGGGAGTCAGCTATGTGTGCCCAAGGATTTGCGAGAGGAGGTGATGCAGGAGGCCCACCAGTCACAGTATTCTATACATCCTGGGTCTACCAAGATGTACAAGGATCTGCAGGAGTATGTTTGGTGGTATGGGATGAAGAGAGAGGTCGCCAGATTTGTTTTCAGATGCCTTGTGTGCCAGCAAGTCAAGGCGGAGCGCCAGAGACCAGCGGGACTACTCCAGCCTTTACCTATTCCGAAATGGAAGTGGGAGCACATTACCATGGACTTTGTCTCTGGATTGCCGCATACTCCCAGTGGCAAAGACGCTATTTGGGTGATCGTGGACAGATTGACAAAGTCCGCTCACTTTATTCCGTTCAAGGTTGGGCTATCGACCGAGAAGCTTGCAGACCTCTACATGCGTCAGATCGTGAGGATTCACGGGGTGCCAGTTAGCAATGTTTCAGATCGAGACAGCCGCTTCACATCACACTTCTGGAGGAGTCTACAGCAGAGCTTAGGATCACAGCTGAAGTTCAGCACAGCCTATCATCCACAGACGGACGGATAGTCCGAGAGGACCATTCAGACTCTGGAGGACATGCTGCGGGTTTGCGCACTCGACTTCGGCGGTTCATGGGAGGACCATTTACACCTCGTGGAGTTTGCCTATAACAACAGTTATCAGGCTAGCATCGAGATGACTCCGTTCGAGGCGCTATATGGGCGGAGATGTCGCACACCGTTATCCTGGGACGACGTTGGCGAGAGAGCTTTACTTGGGCCAGAGATGGTGGTGGACTCAGCAGAGAAAGTCAGACTGATCCGGGAGCGTATTAGAGTTGCACAGGATCGGCAGAAGCATTGGACAGATAGCACCGGACGGTCCCTTGAGTTCGAGGTGGGAGACAAAGTGTTCTTGAAGATCTCACCGACCAGAGGCGTCATTCGGTTCGGCAGAGGCGGGAAGCTCAGTCCGAGATTCATTGGACCATTCGACGTGACAGCACGGATTGGCGAGGTGGCGTACCGACTAGCGCTTCCAGCTAGGTTGGAGGGAGTGCATGATGTTTTCCATGTATCCCAGCTTCGACGATACATTCCAGACCCGAGCCATGTGGTGGACTATTCCGAGCTGGAGGTGGGCCCGAGATTGACTTACGAGGAGCAGCCAGTAGAGATCTTGGACCAAAGAGAGAAGCGACTGCGGAACCAGACCATTCCTCTTGTCCGCGTCATGTGGAGACACCACTCTCCAGGAGAGTCCACATGGGAGCGTGAGGATGAGATGCGTGAGCGATATCCTAGTTTGTTCACTTGAGTGCTTTGTATTTCATACATTTTTGAATTCAATAAACAACTCCTTGGATTCACTATTCTTGATTTTTCTGTGTCTACATTCCAATTTCGAAGGCAAAATTTTTTAAGGGGGAGAGATTTGTAACTCTACTTTTCTGAAATCTTGTAGAAATTTAAATTTTCTATTGATTCATGAATTGGGATTTATTTTTTTGCATAAGTGTGGTGACATTTTATTTAATTATCTTTTGTTGGACTAAATTCTATTTAAGCCTAAATGGGGGCCAAGCCTTCGGCCCATTGAACTTTTCTTTTTAAACAAACTCAGAACTTCCTTATTCTTCCAACTTCCAAAGCCCATGACCACCTTAGAAGCCTGAGCTTTTTTTAACTCTCAGCTTCTTCTTAAATTCCTGTGGAGTAGGAATTAGAAACTCTCCACGAATTTTCAAATTTTGCAACGGCCATGAACAGTGGCCATGTGCTCACCTCTCCCCTGCTCTAACCACCTTGTCAGAAGTTTTCCGCCAGTAGGATTAGCCTAACTCTCACGCCATTCGATCCCTATTTAAGACCATTCATTCTTCACAATTCTCCATCCCCAACTCCATCCTTCCCAAAAGCTCTGATCGATCAGCCATGGTGGCAAGAGTTGAGGATCAACATCGAAATCAGTGGATCGATTGAAGGCCAGTAGGTGATTCTCTAATCTTCCTTGTTTTCTTGATTCAATTAAGTCACTCTATCGAACATGATCAATCCATGATCGATCATAAGTTCTTCTTGGATCTAGTCGATCGATTTGATCAAAAGAAGAACAGATCGAACATGATCCTTAGTCCAATCTTATTTTCCAAATTAATCTTTCATTTTTTTAAATTCAACAACTGCTGATCACCATATGTTTGTTTGATTTCCTGCATGAAGCCAAATTGATCCTCTTGGAAATCGATTGGAAATAATCGATTTGATTTCCCTACTTTGGATCTGACCGATTCTTTCGAATAGTTGGATCGAAATCGAACCATTGGATGGATCAATGCACTGGATGCTTGTGTGGGTTTTGAGTTTTCAGCAAATTGCAGAAGACCAGTTACTCAGTTCAATTGATTCTTCACAACGACTGTAAGTATAGTCTTGTGTTAGATTTGCATCGAGTCCTACTGTGTAATCGATCATCCAATAAAATTCTTCTTGTTCCTTGATTGAGTGGATCCTTCAGTTGAAGATTTACTGGAGTTGCAGATCAGTGAAGGACCAGATTCATCCTAACTCGATTCAGAATGTAAGTATTGGGTTCACATGAATCATGTCTGGATATATGTGTGTGTGTGTCTGTGAGTATTGAATTTTTCTCTTGAGACCCTGAGAACTCCTAAGATAGTAGGAATCTGAAGTCTTCAAATTTTATTCCTGTGTTAATCTCA
Source organism: Iris pallida (assembly GCA_029216955.1). Classification (NCBI taxonomy): domain Eukaryota; kingdom Viridiplantae; phylum Streptophyta; class Magnoliopsida; order Asparagales; family Iridaceae; genus Iris; species Iris pallida. Next base: position 8,757,162 of record JANAVB010006993.1, on the reverse strand, counting down.
GATTTGGATTGGTGAACGAGAAAGTAGTACCCAGTTTGGGATCGGGTCATCACTCCAGGAGTTGTTCATCTCAGGTAAATTCTTGAGCTGATATGAAGGATTATAGGATACACTGTTATAATATAGAAGATGATATTGCATTTGTATATATAGGAATGATTTATTAGGATTCTTGTTCATAGTGTAGTGGAATGTCTATGTTGTTGAGAGGAACTAATATAGAGGGGTAATATTGCATTAGAAGTTGTTCTAAACTAGTGTGTATCAGTTATCGAGCTAATCTATGTCACTGTCCTGCTAAGAGGCTGAATGGTATCAAACCCATTTGAACTGACCACAACCTGTCAGTTTCTTGACTCTAGCTGTTATGGTGATACATTTCAACATATTCTTGACCTATTCATGGATATGGCAGTAGCCTAGGTTGCCTTGATGATTGATAGCAGTAGTTGTTACATGGTGTATTGAAGTTTCTGTTACAGGTATTGTATTTGCTAGCACCAGTTAAGGGTTTAGTTGGGGCAAGTTATGTTCAGTAGATTCCTGCTAATTGTTTTAACTAATCTTTCCAGTTAAGGGTTAAATTTGAGAGTTTAGCAAGGGTGGATAAAGGATAGCTTATGACCAAGATTGGTTGTTGTACAGCCCTAGGATTGTATCACTCTTGGTTATCTGATTTTTGACTGAGACATTGTTCAGTCTTGTTTAGGCTGACATTCAAAGAAAACTAGGAGTTTGAGACATTTGTAAAACCCATGAAGCCTGAGATTGAAATCTCAAGGAGTCTGAGATTGAAACTCATAGAGTTGAGGTTGAATCTCAGTAAAAAACCTGAGATTTGAGTCTCATGGGTTCAGAGATTTTAGTGTCTCATGAATCTGAATCTTTGTTATGTTTTCCTGCATATCCAGGAAAGAAACCTTGTGTGGTTTAGAAGGTGCAACTTGTTAGCAGAGGATTGGAACTCAGGAGAATTCCAGGAGTCTGAGATTGTTCTCAGGAAACTGAGAACCAGTGTTGTTATTTCCAGGACCAGGAATAATTCCTGTTTGTTCCAGGAAGTAATTCCTGTTGAATCAGGAATATAATCCCTGTTGTTCCAGGAATGTAATCTCTTCCTAATAAGATTAAGGAATTACTTTATGTTTGTAGTTAGTTTTGTTCCTCTTTGTTAGAAGAGACTGATTATTTTAATAAGTAAATCCTTGTCTTTATAGCTAATTACATTAAAAGCTGAACTCTGTAAATACATTTAGTATTTAGATATCTGATAGAGTAGAATATAGCTAGTATATTCTATATTTCTAAGCAAGATTAAGTGGAATCAATATTTAGAGTTTGAGTAGTTAATAGAAACTGGAATTATAGGGTAAGAGCTAAGGAGAAGTTTGAGTAGAGTATCAAGATTGTGTTTTGGTAAATATCAATATGAACTTGTCCTGGTTTTAATCAATTTGTAACCATCATTATTTCCTACAGGAGGATACCTAGCCCTATTGCCTACTTGTACCTTCCTGGAGCCAGGCAAGTACATTCTATGGTTTTGATCAGTACATTTTCTTGTTCTTTATTGCTGACACACTGCGACACGTTCATGATCTTACCTGTCTTGTTCTTTTCATGTTCTTACCTGAATCTTGGGGTGGGGAAATATTCTAGATATGTGACTAAACCCGGATACTTATTCATGATCTTTAGCTTAGGCCTCGCACAGTGCACGCGGGTCCTAAGCCGTACCTACATGATCTTTCAGGATCTTTTTATGCTCTTTCATGGTCTTACCTAAGCCGGTCACATATTATAGAAGTATTTCAAATTCATAATACACATGTTCAGGATATTGTTCTTACATTAGTTTCTATGATCCTGATGTTGATATTAGCTATAGTCATGATCTTTCCTGTATCTTTACATTGTCATGATCTTTCATGTATCTTTATAGCACTATTTTATGTTCTTTACATACCTTGTTCTTATCCTGTTCTTTCAGCATTTACTTTCCATATCATGATGTTATTGTTCATTACCTAGAACTGTACTTTGCTCCGCTCCTGAATAGGATATGTTGCAGGTGAGATGGAGGCTTTGTGTGATACATACTATGGACAGGATACTGCCTTCCCTACTGAGCCAGCTGGAGCTGCTTCTGACCTAGAGGCTGCAGAAGCCTAGTATTTTATTAGTTTTCCATTTATCTTTCCATGTATTGAGACTAGCAGACTCTTTATAGTTGAATTGTAATAAATTCAGATATTGTATCTCTTTTCTGGTTGGGACACATTATATAGATGCTGTGATTCTATACTTTCATGTTTATCTGGTTAGTTTCCCTAGATTGGTACAGCTTACTTCATTGTGTCTAACAATGAAGGCTGGGCGTGTCCGACTCGTGTTCGATTATTCGGGAGTGGGTCGTGACAATGTCCGAATAGACTCCCAGAATAATATGAGTCTATAAAGCTAAGCTGATAAGAAGGATATATCATGAAAGCATGAGAAAGATAGTAAATCAATAACACTAACAAAATACCTGAATCATGCGGTTGAAGTCAACTACCACATGCTCAGCTAACTAACTCCGTGCAATCAGCTATCTGAAAAGATCATCAGGTCCTCAGAGTACTAGCAAGATACATAAAACATGCCTACTAATATGACAGTAAATAACATGTAAGAAGGATAAGAACACTGCAAGGTGAACATCTAAGGACGACGAGTCGTGTGGAAATGTAATACTAGACTTGACTAACTATCAATCAGAACTCCTATAGCTTGTAGTACAATGCAAGATACTCTCAATCTATAGTATTTCAATTGATGCACAAAGCAGGATACTCTCAGTCGAGATTAGCTAATTCTAGTATCGATCTCCTCTCCTAAAGGATACAAGGTCAAGTAGACTCCTATAAATCGTAGTACAATGTAAGATACTTCCAATTTATAGTGTCGCAGGTTAAGTCAATCAATCAATATATGCTATAGGTCGTAGTACAATGTAAGATACTCCCGATCTATAGTATGTCTCAAGTCAAGTCAATCAAGAAATATCAAGATAAAGAATCGGCTATAAATTGTAGTACAATGTAAGATACTCCCAATCTATAGTATAACAAAACTGTAGTACAATGTAAGATACTCCCAGTCAAGATTAGTCAAGTCAAGAACAAGATATAGAAACTGATAACTCAATCACGAGACAAGGTAACGCGAAAAGACCAATAATCAAGCAATGTCGAATAACCTATACGTGCACGTAAATCTAGAAACAAGTTAACGGTCGATGACAAACTATCACAATATGGGAAACAGATAACCATATAAAAGAAGTACAATAGAAAGAAAGTAATGTAAGTACTGTATATGTTCGACAAGGTATACTTGCTGGAGGTTACATGCAGATCCAACAACAATATAGCCAACTGCTAAGCCATAAAGTCCAAATCATAACAACTGTCTCCAAAAGCTGAAATAAACATTGCCAACATTCTCAGAATAGTCAAATTAGCTAGGATTGTCTATCCTTAAGTCCAATTCTGGACACAGAAGCAAAATGGTAATTTCAGGCCAAAATGGTGTCCGCCGTTGGACCCATTTTGTACCGAAAAACGTGCAAGAATCAATGGTCTCTATAGTCGTCAAACTACCTGTCTACAGATTCATTTTGATGATACAAACCCAACGGTATGTCCAATTGTGGATTCTTGTGGGTCTTGCACAAAATCACCCGTTGAATCGGACCGTGGGGCCCGCAAAACGGTGATCCGATCAACTGTCTTAGAATTGGACCAAACTTGGCATACAGGACCAGAGAAACGATACGGTCTTGATGGTGCAAGTTTTTTCTCGATCTGACGAACGTGCACGATATAATTGAGAAATTTACACAGAGGCCGATACAGTAAATTTTGACGGATACACATCAAATTCGTCACGCACACGCGACCAGTTTGAATTCCGTCAAAGCCCACACGTCCACGAAGCCGTTATGCACCTTTTATTGCTTTCGATTTGCGACCACATCGCCCGGTTTGGCGGAACGCACGTCGTATCGAAGGTTTTTATTGAAAATTTCATAATTTGAAATAGGGTTTTTGTCAATATTTGGGACTCGATTTCTTGACGCGTAGTCAATGAAATCGAGTTCTGTAAATTAGTTTGCAGAGCCCTATAGGTGGGCTAGGACAGCCTTTAATTAGTTTTTGAAAATTATAATTATTTGGATCAGGAATGCCTTCTAAAATGGCACTTTGGACAAGATTAATTTTGTTCTGTTTTTTAAAAAACAGGGGTTTTGTCCTGATTTCTCTTCGATTCCTCATCGAATCTCATCTAGTTCAATACTAACTAATTGATAGGGTTTCTAGACGGTTAGGGTGTCTATCCAGCGGACTAAATGGTTTATAATTTGATCAAACATATGTAGAGAAATCATTCGACGAAGAAAGGTACCTCACAGCGAAACTACTGTCGTTGCTCTGATGCGCTGCTTTCCGTACGTGCCTCATGTCGGCCGACAGTGACTATCGGTGGTGCGCACGCCCGCGGGGGTGCGCCCAGGCTCGACGTTCCCTTGAGGCAGGGTGGCGCTCTCTTAGAGTTAGGGTTTATGGAGTTTCGATGACTCCCTCTCTCGTATATATATGCGTTGTACATATATGCTCGGGTCGGGCCTGGCTTTGGAAAATCTCAGCTGAGATTTGCTTGTGGAGCTCGGTTTAGGGGATTAGCACTGGGCAGTTTGGGTTGGGCTGGGATTAGCTTTTGGCTGCTATGGGGGCTCAGGTTCCAGGGGTTCGGCTGTGAGCTTGGTTTGATATGTGTTGTGGGCTGATTTGGAGGAATGGGTTGGGCTCGGGCCTTGGGCTTGCCCTAGGCTTGGGCCTGGGTTGTTGTAGGCTCTTATTTCAAATGGGGTTTTTGTTGGTTTTATTCCATGTATATATGTATACACAACAAATAACATCTCTCTCTATATATATATATATTAATTTATGTGTTTCTCTCTCTCTCTCTATATATATATATTTTTTTTCTATATATATATATATATATATATATATATATATATATATATATATATATATATATATTATATATATACGCATATATATAACATGTATATATATTGACCTATTCATATAACATTAATATATACATGTATACATATTTATATCTTAATTATAAAGTAATAATCATTTAACTATTAAGAACACAGAATAAATATATACACAAAATAATTAATAAATATATTTTATCTAATCAAATAAAACACCAATATACATGTAGTATCTATGTGGCCGTCTTGGTCGCACTAAGGGTCTACATGGCTTGGTCTCGGTTCGAGTCTAGTTCGGACTAGTTGAGTACAACCGGATCTTCTGCAAGTCAATAAATAAAATAATAAATAATTTAAACTTCAATAGAGATTAAGTCGCAACTTGGCCTGGTTTTCCTAATTAGGACATCACTGTGGCTCAGCCTTCCCTGGCATGGCTAATACACTAGTCAAAGCACGTAACTGCACTATCCGTGCCATGATTCCTAGTCGCCTTGTACTCAAATTCCTAACCATGACTAAAATCATCTACCGTAATAATTAACTAAATAATTATTTATAAAAATCTAAAAATCACCACTTAAACCAAATAAGTAATAAAGAAATTCAAAATTTTCGGGAAGGGGAGCTACACGTGGCAACCATTTTTTCCAAACTCACAATATGTTGGAGATGATCTAATAATCAACTTTTTTTTTACAATTCTCTATCAATTGGGCGCAACAGTACACGGAGAATGGTGTTGACTTGTCAGAATTCGAAGGGGCAGATTCATTGGTATTAATGGCATATAAATGGTAGTATATGGGAGAGTTTGTTCTCGTCTTACTTAGCTTTTCTTGTGAAGGGGCAGATGCATTGGTATTAATGCAAATTAATTGAATTGAATTCGAAGTGACTGCCACTTGGCGCATGAGTTCGAGTTGTCCTTGCCTATAAATGGCAGTAGTGTAGGAAGAGTTTGTTCTCGTCTCACTTAGATTTTCTTGTGGAAAAGGAATCTACCGATCCCCGCCTTGGTAAGACGCTTTCCTGTTGGTTGTCGATCTACTCGTTTGAAGAAGCTTTGGTGGTAAAGTCCTTCAGAAGACTGAGATGTGCCTAGTGGACTGTCCGTGTTCGTGCACTTCATCGACTGTGTGTCATGATGTTGGTTACTGGAAAAGCCCCAGGGTTTGGGTTGATTGCCAACCCACACTCTATCGAAGCGCCTGCACGTTGATTCGCTCTGACTATGCACGGTGTTCCGTCTACGCACGTTGACTATGAAGTGATTTGCTCTGACGATACACGGTGTTCCGTGTTCGTGCACATCAAAAGACTGAGATGTGCCGAGTAGACTGTTCGTATTCATGTACTTCATCGACTGTGTGCCATGATGTTGGTTACTGGGTCCGGGATCGCCGCGGCCCAGTTTTTGTTATGCTAGAAGAGCCACAGGTTGTCGGGGTCGGACAATATTGGAGTCATTTGCTCTGACGATGTTACGACTACGCACGTTGACAATGAAGTGATTGCCAACCCATACTATGTCGAAGCTGTAGCTTTTAGACTTTTTTCTCGGTAGTAAAATTTTATGTAGTAGTTCAGACTTTCATATGTAAATAAAAGTCAAACTTTTCGTGGTTTTGACACGGAGAATGGCCATCCTTCGTGGTTTTAACAATGTAAATGTAATTCAAAAATGATTTTATTATAAAAGACAGAGCAGACTAGACGTTATAAAAGACAGAAGTTCCTTGCCCAATTACATTGTTATTTTACAATGTCATTGCTAGGTTGGTAGTTTTACATATTCGCTTGAAAGCAACTTCTTAGCCCATCCCAATCTCATTATTGTAATCTTCTGATGAGTGTCATCGTCATTTTCTCTCGATATTTCAAAGGGAGTAGTCATCAAGCTTATCATATAATACGCCGTATATAAGAGGCAGTTGGGTGCCTGTTGTTGTGGGCATCGTGGAAAATAATTCAACACTGTGCTTTTATACTCCATCTTCGTCGGGCATCTCTCCCTCATCATATCAACTTTCCTACTGACAATAGGCTCTAAGGTCATCTTCATTAATTCTGTATCCACCTTGCCCTTTTCGTACGTGGTTTACCTAAAGGAGTTGTAGTGTGTCCAGTCGTAGGAGATAAAGTTAAATGTGAGCAGCGTATAGTGTTTGATGGATACATGAAAGAATGGGATGAATAGCAACTCTATGTCATCCTCTAAACCCATGACGAAGTCTTCTACATCTGTTTTGAAAGTGTCAAGGGCGCCGGCATTTGCTTCTGGTTCAATGGCACGTTCAACGATGTTCTGTTTCCCAAAAACAAAACACAATATCATGAGTAATTTTTTATGTCATTTTTCATCGGTGTACACATGAATATGGATTTTTCTGTTTGGATTCTTACCAATGTGTGGGGCATCAAGAATGCAGACCACTTATGTTGCACGTCCTTTGAACTTGACTGGGCATACCTTCTTGCAATGCCTTGAATTTCTCTCAGCTTTCTTATTATTAGGTTGAGTATGGCAGCCTCCATGTCTTCATAGTTGAGTATGTCTTGCATGTCTATTGCCGACAGCTGGATTTCAACTTTATTTTTACCCTCTTTCGACAAACTCAAGTATACAATATCACTGCACATAAATTTAGTTTAGATTAAATTAATAGAGATTCTCAGGACATAATTATGAAAAAGTCTAGAAAAAAAAGAAAAAAAGGGTCATTCACCGTCCAACAGACACGGAGAATGATAATTCGCCTTCTAACTGATACGAAGAATGGTAATTCACCGTCCAACTGACATGGAGAATGATCATTCTCCGAACAAATGTCACGGAGAATGATTGTTCTCCGTTATGAATTGGACGGAGATTGGTCGAGTTCAGAATACATACTTTGGACTCATCTTTCTGGGGATTACGATGTCGATGTAATGCTTCTTCAGCTCTTCATCCACATCCATCCAAAGTACGAGTTCATCGTTTTTCCTTAGTATGACACCCTTCCTCTTTAGTTCAGCCATTTTGGCGTCTTCTCCGAATTTTGGAGCGACATTCATCTTTCGCTTTTTATTAGCATCTCTAGCTGTATTCTTTTTCAAGGGAGTAACATCTTCATCGGCTAATGTCGCTGATGGTTTTCTGGACCTCTTTCCCCCCGATCCTCCTCTTCTTTTGGCTTCTTTTGGAGCAGCAAGTTCAGCAGCAGCTTGAGTCTCCTCATGCTGTAATCCTACAAAAATTGCTTCGAGATCAGCAATTTTTGCATCCTTTTCAATGGCTTCAATATTCAACGGTTCAACTTTATTTTGAAGCTCTCTTTTCTATTAAAGAGCCTTTTTTTTGTTTCTCTGAGCTTCTCGGTTATTTGCACTGAAATAAAACAAACAACATTGAAATGTATGATGTGAATCTAACACGGAGAATGACCATTCTCCGTGACCTTAATACGGAGAATGGACGTTCTCCTTCCATCCAAACACGGAGAATGACCATTCTCCTGCATTCTAAAATGGAGAATGTCCATTCTCCGTCTTATTAATACGGAGAATGGCCATTGTCCCTCCATTTAACACAAAATGTCCATTCTCCATGATATTACCAAAGAGAATGGTCATTCTCTGTGGTAATAAAGCGGAGAATGTACATTCTCCGTTATTTTAACACGGAGAATTATAAATCAGAACTTCAAAAAAGAGAAAAATTTACCTTATACCTGTAGCTCTTTAACCTTTTCGCTAAGCTTTTCATTCTCAGCAAGAATCTTAGATTTCTCTCTTCGCAAGGAGTCCAATTCCTACGCCAACATCTCCATCGATGTGTTCCTTTGAATTTGTTGGGCTCCTTGTTCCTCTAGCTCTTTAAGCTTCTTATGGAGATTTTCGTTCTCAGCAAAAATCTCAGTTTTGTTTCTTCGCAAGGAGTCCAATTCCTACGCCAACATCTCTATCGAGGTGTTCCTTTGAATTTGTTGGACTCCTTGTTCCTCTAGCTCTTTAAGCTTCTTATGGAGATTCTCGTTCTCAGCAAGAATCTCAGATTTTTCTTTTCACAAGGAGTCCAATTCCTGCGCCAACATCTCCATCGAGGTGTTCCTTTGAATCTATTGGGCTCCTTGTTCCTCTAGCTCTTTAAGCTTCTTATGGAGATTCTCGTTCTCAGTAAGAATCTCAGATTTCTCTCTTCGCAACTCCTCCAATTCATGCACCGAGCCCTCCATCACAACGTTGACTAGACGTTGTTGGGCTTCTTGTGCCTCTAGCTCTTTAAGCTTTTCATTGAGTTTTTCATTCTCAACAAGAACCAGAGAATGCTGTCTTCTCAACTCCTCTAATTCCTGTACCGACCCCTCCATCACGGTGTTCATTCCAAGTTATTGGGGTCTCTCTTGTTCAGCATCCTCATCCCCACCAGTTTGGTGGTGTCCCTCTCCCTCAAATGTATCTTCTTCTCGTCTTTCTACGTCCTCTTCTAGGTGGCCTTCCTCTTTCCCGACAGCTATAACCAAATCTTTGAATATCTGTTTCGATCTAAATTTAATGTGATATTCGTGTTTGAGGAAGACCGAGATTTTGTACCCATTCCATGTGTAAAATCTCGGGTATTCACGTATTGGTGTGGACTTCCTTTCCACAAGTGTACTATGTTCCGCAAACCAATAGAGAAAGTATATTGTGCAACCTTCCATTTTGGAGTATGTATCGGAGTAATCCCCCCTTAGTTTTACTTGTAGTCCTCTTGATGCTCTCCATGACATACTACAAGATTAACCTTGGCCAACATATTCTGTTGATAACTTCTATGCTGTCTACCAAGGCCAAGAATCTGTACGGCAAATTTGAACCGCCGGACTTTGTGAAGAATACTGTTTGGCACTAGTGGAAGATTATTAGCTTGGCCAAATCATCTGGATTAACAGCGTTATCTTCGCCACGAAGTCGTTATAACAATTCAAAGAACTTCTTCCTCACTTCCTTATTCGTGACTTCTGAGTATTTACCCTTAGAATTAGCCAGCAATCTTGTGAAGTGATCTCTACACAAGCTCAATGATGTTGGTGGTGTGGGCTGCTGTTGTTTTTCTATTATCAATCTTCTGTAATTAGCATCATCCTCACTATCATCCTTTAGCGGTAGACCGAAAATGGCTGTCATATCGCCCACACTCGGCGCTATTTTAACAGTAGTGCTCAGTTGAAAGTATCTGATACCATATTTGTCTTCCACATAAATTTCTACCAAATTCTTAAGACCTTCTGAAACCTTGGCCAATTCTTAAGTACGAACTTTGTTTTTGTATAATACCTCGACAAAATTGTAGAAACCGATATTCTTCAAAGAATCGATAACTGGCTCGGGCAAACGACCGCCATCTTCTTTGATATCATCCATAAGAGTTTGCATCGTCTTGAAAGAAGAACGGAAAACTTTTGAATCTTTATTTCTGACAGTTTTTTCACTACAAAAAAGACAAAAAAATTAGGTTTTTGACAACTGTTCTCCGTCAATCTAATACGGAGAATGGCCATTCCCCATGACTTTAACATGGATAATGGTCATTCTTCGTGATATTTGCACAGGAGAATGAACATTCTCCATGATATTTGCACGAAGAATGACCATTCTCCTACATTTTAACACGAGATGGCCATTCTTCGTGATATTTGCACGGAGAATGATCATTCTCCTACATTTTAACACGGAGATGGCCATTCTCCGTGCAAATATCACGGAGAATGGCAGTTTCCCTTCATTTTAACACGGGAATGGCCATTCTCCGTCAAGTCAATACGGAGAATGGAATTAATCCTGCAATCTAATAAGGAGAATGGTTATTCTCCGTGATATTATTACGGAGAATGTGGTCCATTTTTCGTCAATATAAACTTGTAGAATGGCCATTCCCCATGACGTTAACACGAATAATGGTCATTCTTCGTGATATTTGCACGGAGAATGACCATTCTCCTACATTTTAACACTTATAGTTATACCTTCTTTTTGCCCTCCTTCTTGATTACTAGCCTCTGGCTCATGTGCAACATTCTTAAATCTCTTCACAACAGCTCTCTCTTCTTGCATATCTACATCTTCTCCCTTTTTTCTAACTGGGGTTCCATTTGATGCTGATGTTTGCGACATGGTGTGAAGATTGCGAATGGAGAGTCACTGACGAGTTTTTGAAATAGGGTTTGAAGATTTTAGAGGATGAAACCTAGATACGAAAAGGAGCAGCGTATGGAAGAAGAGGAAGAATAGAAACTTTTTGGTTTTGAAGAGTAAGTTTCGTGAGTGTTTTAAAAAATTAGAAGGGCAATAAGGTCATGCCGCACCCTTTTATATATTTTTAGCTAATTCTGGGCACGCGATGAAATGTTATTTTGCGGTGGGTTTTTCATAAAACTTTTGCGATTTTTGGGCATTTTATAAATTTTCTCTTTCAATAACATAAGAATTTTTCTCGATACATAGGGTCAGATGCATAAATCACTTTAGCACGAAGAGAGGGTATACCCATATGGTCAGAGGTACATGTTAGAAAATTTTAGGATTATGTGGCAGCAAGATTATGAAACAAATGAACATTTTGATATCATTTTTATCCCACATTTTAAGAATATTATAACTCAACAAAACAAATGAACATAATACATTAGATATAAAAGAAGAAAAAAATTATCGTCTTCCATATTCAATCATTTCAGTTTGGACTCCTTTCTGCTTAATTATATTATATACGTAACTTGGATGGTACTTTATTGTGCTCTGAAGTTGTAATCCATTCAACAGCTTTGCGTCTTTCCATTTCCGTATCAAACTGCATATAACAAACATAACATCAAAAATATTGCTCTAAAAGTGTAAGTTTTTAACGACATATTTTCATACTTACATTGAGAGAACGGTAGTCCAGACTACATCGGTCTTTCATGAATACAATTACAAAAATCTCACAATCAAGTAAATTGCCTTGACGGGGAACATAAGGACGACATTTTATGGAAAAAGTAGAAAAGTTGAACCTAACATCTCTCAACTTCAAAATCTCTTCTTCGAGAAAGAGATCTAAATTTGAAAGCTACAATTACCAGAATACAATATGTATTTGTATACCGCGGATCTTGTACGCAATTCATAAAAATTAATGAATATGAGCTTACTATTTCTTTTATGACTGATTTATTTTGAATCAGATCATTTGAAGATGCAAGTGTGTCCCAAATTTCAACAGTCCTTGTTTTAACCATAACTCTTGCAAGAGTATAGTGTCCAGACAAAAGAATGGGTATGTATATCTGAATTAGGATTAATTAGGTAAAACAACTTAGTAAATTTTTAGAAAATTAGGATTAATATTTAAACAGAAATACATTAATACCTCGTTACAAATGTTTAAAAATCCCATGTAATCCTGAAAATATTTGTACTTCTTCCATATTTTATGAAGCTTTTTGTTAAATGTAGGTAACATTGCTTTCTACATACACATCAATAATACATTACGAAGGACAAACAAACGAGAAAATTGTTAATGCATAATCATTGAAGAATAAAATGCTCACTCACCGTTATCCTTATTGGTAAAAACCATACATTAGCTTTATTGGAGGTTCTTTTTCGTTCCTTCGCGGTGAGAAGAGCAAAAACAAGGGTTACAATCTGGATAGCTCATTAAAAATGTCAGCGATGGAATCAAAGTAAACATAGATGGCAACTAAGAAAAAATATACTATCTATACATACCCCATCTTTAATTCTCGTTAAAGGAGCTAAGGACTTCATCTCATCCCGAGACACATAGATTTTTGTTGCAAGATGATATTATTTCACTAAGAAAAGAAAAAAATAAATTAGGAGAAAAAACTGTTGGAATTAAATCAAAACTCATATTACTTACTCTTCTGGTCTATCATCCGCAAAAATATAGTCGTAATAACTCGAAGAACCACTAGTACACTTGCTAGGCTTCGAGGTTGAAGTTTTTGTTAAACTTTTCAAAGGTGTGACCGGATATAAAATTTCACGCATTCTTTTCGAAGAACTGCTAAAGTCAGTTTCTTCTGTAGGATACAATACGAGAATTCGGTCTATTGCTTTATCATGATTCTGTAGCAGCACGTCCTCCTCATCGAAAGATTCAACGAAAATCTTCTCCATATTATTAAATACTCCAGATGAATATGTCTTCTCCAAAGCTAGAGATTCTTCAATCTTATCCAAATGCTGAGATATATTCATTTGTTCAATTTCGATTGAACCAAGCTTAGAATTGATCGAAACAATTTGAGCTGAAATCATCGACAGTTGTTCTTCAAACTTGCGCAACATACGCGGAATAAAGATTTCATTTGGAGCTGGCAACCAATCTTCTACGTCTTCTATATTTTCCACCACACGAGTAGACATCTTTTCCTAGTACTACAAAATGAAATAAGAAAACTATTCTAGGTATTTCGGAATAAATAATAGTTGAAACAAGAAAACTATTGTATATATAGCAAGAAAAAAGTACAAAAGTGAGGAAGATGGAAAGACAAATAAATTTTGAGACTAGCAAAGAATCTACTAGCCGTTTTTGAGGAGGGCTCGAGGAAATTTCTACTAGCCGTTTGAAAAGTACAAAGGTTATCATGATTAACAATTTAAGGAAATCTATAAGAGGTTTAATTCCGCTGGTACTCCTCGTTGTTCGAGGAGGGCTCGACGAAGTCCGCCGCGAACCGAAACTTCTTCTTCTTTCCTTCTTTATTTCCGTTTCTCCTTCCACCACCACCACCATGGCCTGTAGGTTTATAACCAAAATATTAAATTGTTAGATGAAACAAAAAAAAATCACGGAAAGATTACTAAATCAAAATCAAACAGAACACATATTCATAGAAAACATGAGATTAAAGATGAAAATGTTACAGAAGCAATATCACAATTTTATAACAACTAAGCAGACTCTGCTGAGCAATAACTAAAATTAGGGATTGTGTCCTCCTTGGATTTAATTTACACAAAGAAAAGATTTGAGAGAACGAGCTTTTATCGGCTTCCCACCACTCTTCTTCCTCCGAATTCTTCCCTTACTATTATCCATATTAGCTACAGGAACTTCGTCCATGTCGTCGTCGGTGTCATCATCTAGATCGCCATCAGCGGTGGTGTCGTCTCTACATCGCCTACAGACCTGGACACACTGTGTCCTTCCTTTCCGGCCGACACACAATTATTGTTATATATATGTAGTTGCACAAAATATTAAATTACATGGACGAAAGAGAAAGTAAATATGAGTTAATTTAGGGTGTTCATTGAAAAAATTGCATTGAAGAATGACCTGCTATAGCAAGTTAACAAGCGGTCAAAAGTCAAAAACAGCATTAAATGATGACTCATGCATTATTTAATCTGAATTTAATCTGAACCGTTGGATGAACATCCAACGGTTCAGATTTGGGATGTATCGATACATCCTAAAAGGATAAATGTATTGTAGAATTTTCCATATATATATATATATATATATATATATATATATATATATATATATATATATAAGTCTATTTTGCTATTATTGGGTCATATGGGTCTCTTATTATTATCGTTTGTGCAGAACACTACATTTATCTAGTGCCAGTTTCTTATACGTTTAATTCACTATTCTCTAAACCAAAACCACTCCTAACTGTAGCCAATGTATTGTTGTTCTCTATGTCTAATTTTCGTTGGTTCAATTTGGTAATTCAAAAAGTACTAGCACCACCTCGTACTACCTACATATTCTCTATCGATGTGATTTTGAAAACCTAAGTCCTTTTTTCTTTTTGAAGATTTTAAGGGCGGACCAGAAAGAAGATGGCGTACGGGTGCGTTTCGGAGGTCTTCCGGCCATGTAAAATATCATTACAAAGCAATTAAATGGGCCAACGAAATCAGTTTTCTATGCAGGGTACTGTTCTATCTCAATAGCAAAATCTTCCAAACAACATGTTAACAAAATCTTTTAAAACTTCCAAACAACACTACTTTACAGAGTCTGTTTTTGTTGATCCATCAATACTATAGTGTTTGTTCACCCCCAATCATACGAAGACTTGTGATAAATAAAACTACAAACCTATTTTAGACAGTGTACAAAATCACTTTTAAAGTGGTTTTATTTGGCACATGTCTCCATATAATTGGGGGGTGAAAAATAATACGGTATTTGTGGGTGAGCAAAAATAGACTCCTACTTTACAATCAAAACAACACGAACTTAAATACATAGAAATAAATATCCAATGTAAAAATTATATATATTTTATTTGAAACTGAGGATATGGGAAATGACAATGAAAAATTAATGGATGAGAGGTGTATTTTCTCTCTGCCAGATATTCCAGATGAGCCTGCGGAGAGAGAGAGAGAGAAGAATTATTACCTACAAGTAATAATGTGAAAGAGAAGAGTCAGTACAATGAGGTTGCGCGTGGTTGGCCTGACAAGCAAAGACGTAGTCTTGTGGCCCCTTCGAATTTGATTCGATTTCGATATTGATTTGATTTTATCTATGGATCGGCAAAGTTGGCATGGCAGTAGTTGAATAGAAGCAATGGATTTACCAAGTAAAGCTAGCTAACTAGTTGCAACTTCCTCTTAACCAATTTCCTATTTATGCTGCTATTGTGATGGTGGGTCGCCTATAATTCAGAGATACCATAGTAACTGGTATCGACAACTACTACATCTTTCACCTCAAATATTGTTCTCTAGCTATCACATGGAGCATTAACGACCCAGGAAAAAATTGTCGTTGGCACGTCACATGGAGTCCTGACACATTGCCGTACACGTGGAATAGGACACGCTGACTAGTAACGTCATTGTAAATGCCGGAACAAGGCAAGAAGACTAGCAACGTCATTGTCGTCTTCAATGCATCGCAAACACGTCACAATCATTACGTGCCAGTTCAATAGTAGATTTCGGATAAGATGTGGATAGTAGTTGCCGATGCCGACTCGCTAATACATCGGATCAATATATAAGTACGTTTGGTTGGTTCAATTTAGTAATTCTGGAAGCCCTATCTACGTATTCTCTAATGATGTAATTTCAAAACGTTAAGTTTATTTTTATTTATTTATTTTTTTTTTTAAGGGAGGGTCAAAGAAAATGGCGTACGAAGTCACTTTTCTATGCGTGGTACTGTTCTATCTCAACAGCAAAATCATCCAAACAACATGTTAATAAAATCTTTTTCAAAACAACACTTTACAACCAAACACGAAATTAAAAACACACAGAACTAATTATCCCACATCTATATATATTTTTTTTGGAATAAGAGTAAAATTATCCCCCATATATATATATATATATATATATATATATATATATATATATATATATATATATATATATATATATATATATATTGGAAAAGATAATTTGTATTCATAGGTAAACTGTTACAATCAGTCATTCAAGCTATATATAGCAGTGCCCGTCTGCAATCAATGTAGTATATATATATATATATTGGAAAAGATAATTTGTATTCATAGGTAAACTGTTACAATCAGTCATTCAAGCTATATATAGCAGTGCCCGTCTGCAATCAATGTAGTATATATATATATATATATATATATATATATATATATATATATATATATAAAAGTTAGCAGATAATATTGGGATATACTCATATATATATATATATATATATATATATATATATATATATATATATATATATATATATATATATATATATATATCTGAAAATTGCTGAGAAACCCAATTTCAGGATTGGTTTGTATGAAAAACCCATTCGCATTATGAGTTTTATGAGATGTCTAGAATTATATATTTTCACGTTAAATATTCCAAAATTACCTTTAGATGCTCTGTATTTACAAAATTGTCATCTTTATAATACCATAACTACCCTTCGCACAAACTCAGATTTGGATTGTCGACCTCCGATCATCACTCATCATCATCATCATCGTCGTGGAGAGATTTGAAGTTTTTCGACGATTAGGCCAATTGTGGAGAGAAGATCCTTTTCTTCTTTTCCATAAGAGTTAGCATCGTTTTGAAAGAAGAACGAAAATCCTTAAATTTTTGTTCTTGACAAATTTTTTTCACAAAAAATAGGTTTTAGATTTTTGTCCACTGTTTGCCATTATTCTTCGTGTTAAATCACGAATAATGACCATTCTCCCATTATTCATCGTTTTGAAAGAATAATACTATATAATCAAGAATTCTATATTCCAGCGAATCAAATTCTAAGTAATTAAATTTTCTGAAAAATTACATTCACATATTTGGTGACTATATAAATATTCTCGAAAAAAATGATAATAAAACTAAAAAATAAAAAAATGAAAAAAAAATCCCCAAAACGAAGAAACGTCAAAAAAGGAAAGGGAAAAAAAAAATCAAAAATCGAAAAGAAAAAAAAAACAAAAAAAAGACGAAAAAGCCAAAAAAAAGACCAAAACGACAAAAATAAAAAAAAGAGACAAAAAAACAAAAAAAAGCCAAAAAAGACCAAAACGACAAAAAACGATAAAAAAGACGACAAAAACGACAAAAAGACAAAAAACAAAAAAGCGACAAAAAGCAAAAAAAATGACAGAAAACAACAAAAAACGAGAAAAAGAAAAAATGACAAAAACAAAAAAAATTGACAAAAAATGACAAAAAACGACCAAAAAATGACGACAAAAAATGACAAAAGACGACAAAAAGACCAAAAAAAGGACAAAAGAAAAACAATTACTAAAAACGACAGGAAACTATTAAAAACGACAAAAAGATAAAAATGACAAAAAACAACAAAAAAAAATGACAAAAAGAGAAAAAAGTGGCAAAAAGAGATAAAAACGACAAAAGCAAAAAAAAAAAACGACAAAAAAATAATAAAAAAGCTACTAAAGAATGACAAAAAAACAACAAAAAAAAACAACAAAACCCGGTAAAAACGACAAAAACGAGACAAAAAGTCGAAAACGACAAAAATTAACAAAAACCGAAAAAAGTAACAAAAAAGACAAAACTAACAAAAAGACAAAAAAAAACTACTAAAAATGACAAAAAAAACTACTAAAGGGTCAAAAACCGATAAAAAACGACAAAAAGACAAAAACGAAAAAACAACAAAAAAAACAACAAAAAGCAACAAAAAGACAAAAACCTACAAAACAATAAAAAAACTGCCACAAACTGTTAAAAACAACAAAAATAGACAAAAAGAAAATAAAACGAAAAAGGAAAAATAACAAAAAAAGATAAAAAATGACAAAAAGACTAAAAACGACAAAAAATCGATAAAAATGACCAAAAAGCAACTAAAACGACAAAAAATGACAAAAAAAAAGGAAAAAAAGACACAAAACGAAAAAAGTTCAAAAATGATCGAAAAAGTAGAAAAAAAATTTAATTAAATTTCTTTTGCCTGGACAAAAGAAAAATATCCACCTATTCTTAAGGGATATGATTCCCATATTTTATAGGTAAATTATTTACCCGAGTATTTCTAATTTTCGGGAATAAATTATTTATAGCCCAAACAAACATGGCAATAGATTTCCATCCTAAATTTTCTCAGGAATAAAAAAAAATACCGCATAACAAACGCCCCCTTAAGTTCATACATGTTTTTTTTTGAAATACCACGCACACACACCGCTTGGGGGGCTCGAATCTTGCCGGCCCCTCCGGATGTCCGCTCTAATACCACTAGGCTAGAGAGCTCGGACAAGTTCATGCATGTAGGTATTTGATTTATTTTTCGTATTTCCATTGGATGCTCTATATATATAGCCATCATTACTAGTAAATACTACGGGTTAGAAACATATTAGTGACGTAAACCATTCGTGTCTCTACTACCAAGTATACAGTTACGTTGTTTTAGCGATGGCAAGCAGACTCATAACTATGTGATGTATTATTCGCATGTCACATTTAGTCCCAGATACATCGCCGAGAACGTGGGAATAGGACGCGAAGACTAGTAACATCATTCTAAACACAAGAATAGGGTAAGAAGACTAGTGACGTCATTGTCTTCATCAATGGGTCACAGACTCGCAAACACATTGCAAATCGTTACGTGCCAGTTCAACAGTGGATTTCTAATAGTACGTTGATAGTAGTTGCTGACTCGCTAATATGTCGGATCATTACATGCAATGCAAACACTGGAACTTAAGTGGCATCGCGGGTTGTTGCTATGGTGTCGCTAAATGGAGTCGATGGACATCGTTAAAGGGTTTCCCTGATCAAAAAAATTTCTAATTCGATTCCTCTCTCTCTCTCTCTCTCTCTCTCTCTCTCCTCCCACAAACCCTGACCTCCCCTAGGGTCGTCGACGACCCCAACCACCTCCCTCCTACCCTGCTGCTAACGAACCTGATTTCCCCTTCTCCTTCCATGGTACTAGCCCGACCGTCCGCCTCCTTCCCTGGTGTCCTCCACCTCAACCGCAATTTCGTCTTCTTTGGTGTCGACGACCTCGACCGTTCAAATCGACTCCTCCCCTGGTGCAAACGACCCCGACCGCGGGACCTGGCTCCTCCCTTTGTGTGGGCGAATCTGACCTCCCCACCTCCTCCACTTGTAGATTCTCATATTAATTAGTTAGAAGTCGATACTTCAACATATTGTAGAACTTTCCACTATACTAAAAAATACATGACATTAGTTGAGGCATCAAAGGAGGCCATATGTTTAAGAAGCTTTGTTATTGAGTTTGGTTTTGAGAAGTTGAATGTTCTGATGTTTTACGAAAATTTTCAACTAAAGCATTAAAATTATTTGAAATTGTATCCAAAGCACAATGTTTGGAAAATTTACATATTAAGCATAATAATGCTCTTCAAAAAGGCGTTCTCCGTTAAAAAAATAAACGTCATCATCCACCGTTGCTCTGTTAAACGAAAAAAAATATATATAAAACAAGAACGCCCAACGAAAGGGCGTTCTTCTGGTGCAAAACGTCCATCGCAAGGGCGTCCTCCTCTGACATGTTCACGTCCATGCGTCGTCACGTGGCCAGGGAGGGAAAAATATGATGTTCGATCGTTGCCAGGTGGCTCGGAGTGGAGAAAGCTGCTGTTGGGGAGCGGGCTTGCAGCCTTTGACTCGTTGGAGAATGAGGGCAGCTTTTTCAGCAGCCTTTGACTGGACTGCATTATTCAGGGGTAGGCGCAGCTTATATATATATATATATATATATATATATATATATATATATATATATATATATATATATATATATATATATACACACGTTATGATTATCATGAAGTATAATATGGTATCACGGTGAGTGGCAGTCATCATGGGAGTTGAATATACCCCAAAAGGTCTTGATGGCTGCTTTCGATTTTGAACATGCTGACGCTATACGTATTAAGCGTCATGATTATAGAGACCTGATATTGAGTCTTGTTGAGCGATGGTGGCCAACACGTAACACATTTCAACTATCTTTTGGAGAGATGACCATCACGTTAGCTGATGTAGCACAGATTCTAAGGTTACCTATCGAGGGTTACTCGAATTATTTTGATGAGGGGATTGATGCTTCTTATATCATTAGGACATACCTCGGTGTGGAGCCACCATCTGATATAGGAGGTCGCAGTACTGTCAGACTCACTTGGCTCCGGTCCACTTTCATGCATCTTGAGCGCATCAGTGATACGACAGTTGTTGTCGATAATTCATAGGTACTTTTTTCTATATTAATTATCTTTAATATCTATTTAATATAGTTTATGTCAAGGGTTTACTTGTTATCAATTTCCAGGTGATTTGTTATATAATAGCTTATTTGTTGTGTCTATGCGGTGCAATTTTATTTTTTGTCGCCATGGGAAATATGAACAACATGCGACTGCTACATTTTCTTCAAAATTTGGGTACATACACACAGCATGCATGGGGTGCAGCAGTATTAATTAGCACATTTATACCACTCGATGACATCTTTTGTGAGTAAGGTATCAGAAAGTAAACCAACAAAAAATATATGTGGATGTCTAACACTTATACATGTATCTTTATACTTCTGGTAGAACACATTTATTAAATATATCTACTTGGACCTCACATGCACATTACATTTGTAGTTCTGGTGTTACGATCACTTTGGTATTGGTAAACCGCTCAACATATATACCGAGCAGCGAGTATGGCCAGGAGGCTTAAGTGGAATGCTGAAAATATAGATCATCAACATTGTGTCCATAAAGCGGTCTCTATTTACCGGAATCAATTTGACACATTTACCCCCTTTGATGTAAGTATGTTATTAACATCATATGTAATTCCATTCTTAAATGTTAATTTCGTGCATATCTCAATTTATTTGTTCAACGTCACGTGGGTTTGCTGGAAACCCCAAAGTGTACCAGAAAGTGTAATAAACACTACACGTGGCCTCAATCTCCATAGCTATTATATTATGTACAACGGATGTATCATGTTTCATTCATCTGATCGTGTTATGTGACAATTTGGACTGAAATAGATGATATCCCATGAGCCTTTACCTTCTAGCTATTCCAAAGCTAATATAAAAGAGTGGGCCAGTACTTTTCATCTTGGTTGGTATTCCATATTTACCATGCATGGCGTGGAACACATGTCCGAAGTGATGACATCGATTGCACATAGCAAATTATAGAATACTTAAGTTTCATTCCAATAAATTATAAGGTATTTTTTCCATGCGCTCATATTTTGTTGATATCTTGTAGTGGCAGGTAATAAAGATTTTGTACGTTGGTACGGATGCCCGCTAATCCAAAAATCAAAGATATGAGTTTGAAGAGCCTCGGTTCAACGCATGAGCTATAGATGATCGGAGCTTATGTGAGCTAAGGGGGCCTATAGATCTTACGTATCTGTTCGTTTTTACATATACTATCATGTTAATGTTTGTTACTTTTACAACATTAATTGAGTATGTATTATAATATTCAGGTGGACTACCTGACTCAGATGTCCCAAATCCCCGGTGTCGATCCAACTAGGATGTTTGGAGAGACTGTAGGATATCTAGTCCTACCCCTCGGACCCTCTTTTGTTACATTGGATATCCCAGATGATCACCCTATAGGCACTATTGTCACACCCTGATCCCGTAGAAGCAATCGTCCTCACTTAGGCGTGATGCCGCACGAGCCTAGATTGCGCTCGTGCAAGACGAATTCCATAACAGCCGATTACAGCGGCTGCGACGGGGTCGTCGCAGAGAAGTCCTAATCAGAAATATTGCATATGCCAGCAGAAATTTTGAACAAAACACAAGTAATTCAAAAGAGGCTCTTTTATTGATATTGAAAATAAAATTACAAAGGTGGCACGAGGCCATGATTACAATCATTCAATCGCACTCTTCTCTCAAGTTACAAGTCACTCTACTCTCTCTCATTTCTCAATACAAAGCTTGACGAGACAGCGGATGCTTCAGATAGGCTATGTCCATACATTATGTCCCGTATAAGTCCAGTCTTCAATACAGCCACACGCCTCGAAACGCCAAGGGACTCCGTGCCTCGACGCATCCAAACGGGCTCCGCGCCAACAAGCTTCTACTTGTGCCTGTACATGAAAACTGTGTGGGTGTCAGTACTCAACTGTACTGGTAGAGTGAGCTTGTCACGACCCGCTCCCGAATAATTGAACACGAGTCGGACACGCCCAGCCTACGTTGGAAGACTCAACGTAGTAAGCTGTACCAGGCTAGGAAAACAAACAAGTCAATATGAATAAGTATAAATAACAGCATCTATAAACGATCCTAGAAAGATCACCATAATCCACAAGTCCATATAACGTAAAGGTACCAGAGTCAACAAGAATAAAATACGTTATGAACTCTAATAAAACAATATCTAGGAGTAAAGCTAAACAGTCTAAACCTGAAGCCTCTACTAAGTCATGTCTCCATCTTGCTCAGTTAAGATCTCAGGCTCCGGCCCATAAGGTAGAACAATATCCTGCAAGTACACCTGCCACATATCCAGTCAGGAGCGGAGCAAAGTACAATTCTAGGTAATGAACAAGTACAACATGAGATAGAAATGAGCACAGGATACATGAGAATATAAAGTACAGGAAATAAGAACATGAATGCTGAAAAGTAAATACAGGAAGTACAGAAAACATGAAAACCTGAACATGAAATGAACACAGAACCTGACATGTGCAATATATCGAAATACATCCAGAATGTGTGATCGGCTTGGGTTGGACAGGGAACATGGCACAGGCATGAAGGTATGGCTTGGGACCCGCGTGTACGGTAGGAGGCCTAAGCTATTCACATGAATTGTAACTCGGGTTTGATCACACATCTGTAGTATTTCCCCTCCCCAGACACAAGTAAAGTACATGGAACATGAATCAAGAGTACAAGACCATATCGTGTAATATCGTGTCCAAGATGAAAAGTATAAGACATGAATGTAAATGCACAAGACCATATAATGTACTTGCCTTGCTCCGAAAAAGTTGGGTAGTGAATGGAGCTGGATGTCCTCCTGTTTAATAGGTACAATTTGGTTAAATACAAATAATTAGTCACTGAATATATTAATGCTAATTTCTATGGATCTAGCGAACTAATTCTAGCTAATATGCACTCAGACTTACAAGCCTCATAATTACTTGGCTAACATTCTAGTGGTAGGTATTACCTAAATAGTATAGTTTGACTAAAAAAAGGAAATACTATGAATATCTACAACAATAGTCATAAGGTTACCATAAATTTATACAGCAGACTAACTCTAATCAAGTAATTACATAGCTAACATTTGACCATGCCCTAGCCAAAACCTCCACTAAGCAAAATTTCCATCTGTTAAGCAATCATGATCCAAATCAAGCTTGTTTAAATAACCATCCAGTTAAGAAAATCATACAAGTTTACTCATAAGGTAGAGTTTAATATAATTATTGAATGACTATTATGTAATGGAGTGGCACATAGTAAATTGAACTAAGGATTGTTAACTGACATAGATCTTTCATTCCTGATACTCGATCTTTAGTTCTGAATGGTCTAATATTTTAAAAGATAACTTTATTATCCCACAGTCATCTGTATCAGTAAATACTGATACTCCTCAATCAAATTAGCTTGTAGCTACTGCCAAAACCCAAATGTACAACTTAGCAACTTCCCTATACACGACCATGAGGTCACATGCACAGTATGATTCGAGTCTGAACCTCTCTGTTCAAAGGAATTTCCTTGCGGTAGTGAACAATATCCTTGCTAGTCTAAACCGATACCTCTGATACATGTTTTCCGTACTAGATTCACCTGCAAGTAACACATATCAACCACAACTCTGCATTTATATTCAACTCTGAATGCACTCTACCAAAACACATCAACTACAACCTTGTCCAACTCAGGAATCCATTTGCATATACTACATTTCAAATCCCAATTCTTGCTATTAACTCCAAGGCAACCTGAAGACAACCACGACTAACCTAACGGCTACCTAGCCCATTCCCAGGTTCAGAGCCTCCAACATATATAAACCAATTCAATTGAATCTCAAAGATTACTTCTAAAACAAGTCGAAATTTTAGAGAAAAAAAATATATATATATACCCCATAGAATGCAAATTAATAAAGGAAAATTCTACTGCATTCAACTCAGAAGAGTCTTGGCTCAACTCAGTTCTTCCGAAACATAACCTGGACACGAACAGCTCGGACACGCTACTGAACTTTCACTCCAAACCAACTATTAACTTCATTCAAAAATAACTCCCAATCCAGCCATTACACCCAACTCCAGTTGCTTCCTGCGATCTTCCATACTGACACAACCCAGAACTGGACACAATTATGGTCTGGCACACGCGGACACGACACTGACTGCGTCTTGGACACACACACATGAATACAACACCCATCCAGACTTGATCCTGGCCAACACCCGTACTCAAAATAGAAATAAAGTCAAGAATCAACAGGATGATAGCATAGTACCTGGAAATTGAGGACACGTTCCCAAGTGTCGGATACTGACGGTTTTGTGTCCAATTATGTTCGATACCTCCTTAGAGGCAAATCTGCAAACACCTAGTGTGCAAAAATAGGAAACGATTTCAAATTGAGCGACCGACTTCATGATTCCAAAGTAATCAATAATCAGAAAAAACAAATTGAATCAAGAATTTGAAGAACTCATCAATCGTTTATTTGATCGATCAACTCGATCAATCTGATCAAAACTGATCAAATCAAAAACAAAGGAGAAAGGAAAGAGCAAGGAGAATTCACCAAGCTAGCGGCTGCCCCTTGTTATTGACGCCGCCGTGAGGGCCGAAGACCACCGGAGGAGGAGTGTGGAAACGCCATTGTTGCGGAGAATGATCGCTGTCGTCGATCGAGAGAATGATCTCGCCGTCACTCGTCGATACAACTCTGCAGGAGACCGTGCCTAGGCGTAGGTAAGCCTCACGATCATCGAAGAAAACTCACGACCGAGCTTCAAGAGGAAGGAAGAAGCGCTGTCGCGGGCTCGACGGTCGATCGTTGAGGATGTTCTAGATCTGCTCTGTCTTCGCTGATGTGGTGGCTCTTGATGAATTCACCAGAAGCATGAGAAGTGATTCGCTGGAAAAATTAAACCCCCGCCGTGGAATCACTGTCGGAGGGGATCCGCGCAGTCGAGCACCACCGGTAGAAGTCGCCTGTCGTCGGAAGAGCGGATGACTCGACGTCGCAGGCAGGAAGAGGCAACCTCGCCGTTCGCCGGAGATGACTCCGTCGCCGGTGAAGGTGGTGGTCGTCGTCGGGACAAGAGCTCGAAGAGATAAGGGTTAGGGTTCAAAAATAATTAGGAGAAAGGGACTGGAAAGATTTGGGGAAAGCAGAGCTTAAGGGCCTGGCTAAAAATGAAATAAAATAAAATCTTCTCTCTCCTCTTCTATGACTATAGATACAGAGAAGAATGGGAAAAAAAATTGGAGTTTGCAACTTAAGCTATAACAAATAATTTATTACACTTTTACTATAAAAATCTGTTAGAAAGTTTGTTAGAAAACTTGGGGAACACTCCAAGTTAGCTACTCCCAAATGGATAATTAATTCATCAAGATACTAAAATAAAACCTTTTCCCATATATATATATATAAAATATATATATATATATATATATATATATATATATATATATATATATATATATATATATATATATATATATATATATATATATATATCCATTAATTATAAATAGTAAAACATGACTTTAATATAATATATAATTAATTATCATAAAAAATTTTAAAATTCTATAAAATCAGGAGAGCGGGGTTACAGAGCTCCTCGCCCACCTATAAAAAATCAACACGTTCATTTAATTTGTGCAACGTAGCCCCTTTATGATTGTCTTTCTATTCTTGTCTTAGGATCGATTTTAGTACATAAACACCTTGTCTATTTGTGTCTCTAGACCATCATCGTGCATGCGCACCGATAACTTACTTATAGTTGTGCCTGTAAACTCTTCTCGTGCCAACAACGTCAACTTATCGACTCGTGCTTGCCTTTCGGCTCATACTTAAAACTCAATTCACCTGGTCGTGTCATCAACTCTATTCGTGCATCCACAATGATGTCTTACCTTGCAACTCAGTACCACTTAACCTACTTATTCTTACGGCCCTTCTTGACTTAACTTTGAAGATGACTCAAGTCCAACTTATGCAACTGTGGATCAACGACTTAATACTCGACGTCGTACTTCGTGCCATAGCACGGTGTCTTCGTTGCAGTCAAATCTTCCCAAACATTTTTTTATAATTCGTGCACATAGTGAACTCAACTCATTGGTACCGAACACATACTCGACTCAATCCAAAGGCATGCACGCAGATCGTCACTATTATGCCGACTCATCTATATGATAGGGTCACTAGTACCATAAGCTATACTTGGACTTATAGCTTTACTATTCGGCAACCCTTTCAGCGCAAGTAGCGAGCTCCGCTGAAAGTTCTCGAATAACCTGAACGATACTTCCAGCTAGGCTATACCGTGTTTTCTGCTTGGCCGAAACGGTCCTGTGGCCCCGGGTTTGCCGTCAGAAGAAAACTTTCCCTTGTCGACAAGTTGTCCAATGACCATGCAAGACTCGACTCGAACAACCGCCATACACAGTCATTCTTCTTCTAGTGTTACTATCTTTTTAGGACAATGTTAAAGACTTTCAGTATTTGAGATCGCCTCGACGACCCACGTTCGCGAGTATTTTTATGTTTTCCATATCATTTACTCAACTCAGGAACAACTATTTGATACCCTTCCTGCCAAACTTAATTTGAATCAACCGTCCCGTGCCATGCCATAATTCAAGCCATACCCCATATGATGGGCCTTAATACCGTGGTGTCGTGCATGTGTTTATCTTGAACGACCAAGTTCTGTGCAACATTACCAACCAAGTCTATCTCTTTACAAAAGCACTAAATTTCGTGGGACGGTGTGGCTATAATAAGCCATAGAAGTTGTAGAACCATACTTTTTATGACTTAGATAACCCGTGGCATAACTTTGCCTAACTTAATTGTGCAACAACTTGACAAGCAAAGGCTATGCCAAGCCTTGCACCGAGGGAACTTGCCGTGCACATGGTCGACTTGAACAACCAAGTTCTGTGGGTGCCTGGACTTATACCATAAGCCATGCAACATAACTTAACCCGTGGGATGAGCAAGGCTATGCCAAGTCTTGGATGATAGGACGGTACAAGCTTTATTAAGCATTTATGCGTACGACGCCTATGACTTTTTCTAAGTTCATAGCTTGGCAACTTAGACCAACTTTCCTTCTCAAAAGCCACGGGCCGAAGGACCGAGTGTCATTTTGAAATCAAGACGTACAAAACTTCTAAGTCGACCGTGGGACCTTTCCATATTCTAGCTCAATCTAACCCAACTTGGGATTATTTTCTTAGCTATGTGGATTCGTCTCTTTTATTATCAAGCCTACTCGTGTAGTTGAAAACTTCTATTTTATTAGTATGAAGGCCAATCTTAGGTAAGTTCACCGAAGTCACCCAGCTGAGCGAGGATTTATATCGACCGAACAGGACTTCGACTCGTCGTTGCATGGCTAAGTCCGAACGCCATTGGCGTTTCAATTCCACCGATTGAGCTGAACGTGATGGGGCATTACAATTGTCAGGCAGAGACATGCACGTCCCTGTACGACACGCGATCGAGGTACTAGTTTGAGTGAGTCACATGCATGTTCCCTATATGATGGAGAGGGCACACCATATGCTTACATTGACACCTTGCAGCCTTATGATGGTACCTCAGATCCTTACACAGGCCCCTGACATCCTTATGTCAGTACCTCGGATCCTTATACAGGCCCCTCATATACTTATGCTTATATATCCCGGAGTTATGAAGGGACATCCCAGAGTTATCAGGGGGCATTCCCGAGTTATGATGGCACACTAGAGGACGCTTCTGATACCTTTGATTATAATTATTACATGTAGATGAATGGATCCTCATTGTTTGGCCTAGCCCATCTTGATCAAACTAGCCAATTTTATTTGACTACATCAGTGTCGATACCTTCACAGGTGGAGGACCCACCGAAGGTTACTGAGGAAACGAGAAGAAGGCTGGGTCTAAGGCAAGTAGATCGTAAAGATTATAGAAGGGATGATGGAGGGGGTAGTTGTTTCCTTGAAAAATCATGTATGAAAATATTTTATTTTATTAGAAATTCATGTATGAAAATTTCAGCAAGGGCATTTTCCTTCTTAAACAATAATCAACTTCCTTTTCTTTATTTCACGTGAAAAGCAAATTCAACAAATTTTTTGAACAATAATCAACTTTCATTACTTTATTTCACGTAAAGAAGAACTTCAATTACAATCTACAAAATTACAACGACAATAATTACTGCATCCGTTGATTTGTGCATGTTCTTTTGTTGTGTCCTATCTCGCCACAAATCATGCAAAGGAGATCCCTTGTCGACATTTCTCGCGTCATAATACGGTTCTTCTTTGGTCTTCCAGCTCTATGTCCAATAAGTGGTATCTAATTTGACCTGTTATTAATTTACTTTGAGGAGTGTAGGGGGATGGAATGGGTTCCATACATGGCATATATACACTTCTAAGTATTGTAACAGAAAATTCAACATGATAAAAACTTTCAACTGTAAAGTTAGAGGAATGACAAGCTTAGCAAGAATGTACACATGGTAGTAGAGTATATTGCCACCGACTACATGTGCAACATTTATGGTCTAGCTGAACCACATAGAATCTACTTGTTTCATGATCAAATATTTTAAATAATAAATTATCAAAATGCAATAATTGCAAATGGTGTGACTCTCTCATGATGCATGCCATAGTCTTAAGCATTTTTGGACAAAAGTCTGTATGCATATTTTCGGCATTTATTCGATGCTTGTCATGCAATGTTATAATTTTTGCTCTAATACCATCAAGCAAAGTTGTTATCAGTTTTTCACACAAACTTTTACCAACCATTAAAACATTCAATAATATTCGATGTGTTGATATCTAATCATGGACACGGTGCATAAGCAGTTATCCAATGGAAAAAGTACGATTTTCATCGTTTGAACCTACACGCCAATTGAAAACATTTATATCTGCAGATTTTATTCTTTCAAACCAATCATTCGCATCAACCTCATTGTAAGACCAAACAAGTTTATCTAACCATTCTAGATATTTTTGTGTACTAGAACCAGAAAAATGACCATTCATATTTTGTTTGAAATATTGAATACAAAAAATGGGGAGAGTTTGGAATTTTTTTTTGCATTCCATGACTTTCTGCTTATGTGATATAAATGAAATACTATCCCATCGTTCAAAAAAATTTCAAAATACATTAATAACAGTTTATAAACCATGTCCATGAATCAGTATTTTCTTTTTCAGCAACACAATAAGCAATGAGATATAATTGGTAGTTTAGATCGTGAGCACAAGCAACAAATAAATTATCTTGATATCTAGATGTAAGAAAAGTAGCATCAAAACTAATACCAGGCAAACAACCACTTAAAAACCCTCCATACAAGCTTTGAAACAAATAATTTTTTTTAAATACGTTGTTTCCTATCGTTTTTAGAAAATGTTTACTTCTGGGATTGGTTTCCATAATTTAATACAATAATTCTCAAGACTACCATATGCATCAACGTAACTACCGTTAATTTCAGATAATGCAAGTTCCTTAGCTCTCCAAGCTTTGGAATATGTAATATGCAAACAATAATCTCTAAGTATATCACACACAATGTGTGCTACACTATAGGAGTTGTCATTTCTGATTTTAATAATTATTTTATTTCTTATCCATGCAGTATTAGCTAGTGGATGATGTCCTCCTGTAAATCCACCTGAACGTGAATGTCTGGCTTCAAATGTACGAATTTCAAAATTATTATCGTCACCAACGGCAACAACATATACTCTCCAACAATAATTTGGAGAATCACAAGTATATACAATTCTATGGAGATTATTATGTTTAGATGAACAACTAAAATTATATCTAATTTCTAGGTCATTAATAAAATTTCTAAATTTGTAAGGAGAATTAAATGATTTACCAACAAATAATTCATAAGTGCAAGCGTCTAAATTATCATTAATTGACAAATAATAATCTAAATCTTCAACTAAATTATTACTATTTTCATCGTCAACATTCCTATTTTCAGTGTCAATGTTCTCTTCAATTTGGTTTATAGCGCTAGGACCGGCACCAAATTGATCATGGTTATTACAGAAAGTTTGACTACTTGAAATGATAGTTGTGTTTGTATTTGATACTGGGGGATTAATGTAAAATTTTAATACAAGATGAACCTAAACTATTTTGAATAATAAAATTCCGTTCTTCTTAACTATCTACTACTAAAAAAGTATCTATAAAAAATCAAGTTATTGTAAATTCATAAATAATAGAAAAATAATCACTAATAATATTATGTAAACTAGCTAATGTGATATTATAATAAGTGAAAATAAGATGAGTACTACCTCCTTGGTAAGATAATGTCACCTCCGTTTTTCGTTATACGTATTTCCAGTATACATGTACGGAATCCTGACCCGTAGTTAGACTTGTCTTGCTTAGCTTGATCCTGGTTTAATCTTGCCTTGGTTTATTTTGGGTTCATCCTGGTTCGGCTTGGCTTGGCTTGGTATATTTGGTTGGGCTCGATTAATTAGGACTTGGCCCAACATGCTAACCCCCTTTATAAGCCACCAATCCTTTTCTCTCTCCTCATTCACTTCTTCATTTACTTCTTCTTCTTCCTCCATTAACTCTCTCCACCTACCAAGATCTTAGGCAAGTGCAACTTGCTTTATGGAGGAACCCAATTTTTGTTGTTCCATTATCTTTCTCACGAGATTCTAAGACACTTTAGTACTTAGCATTTTTAATTTCCATGGTTCATATCATGTAGACCTAAGTTTGTTGTATTTTTTGATTTCTTGGGTTTTGATCTATTAAACCTTGTTATTTTCAAGTTTTGATTGTTGCATGTTGTAGAGAATTTTGTTTTACCCCATTTTTACCTATGGAAGTCCGAATTTTGACTTTAAATGAAGGATTAATGGAGCTTGGAAGCCATGGCTTCCATGGTTCTTCTCGGATCTTTGGAGAAGAAGAACAGCTTTATGCGGCAACCTCATGCGGCCAGCCTTATGCGGCAACCCCCATGCTGCCAGCCTTTTACGGTAACCCCCATGCGGCCAACCTTTTGCGATAATCCTCATGCGGCCAGCCTTTTGTGGCAACCTTATGCGGCCAGTCTTTTGCGACAACCCTCATACGGCCAGCCTTTTACGGCAACCCCCATACGGCCAGTCTTTTGCGGCAACCCTCATGGCAGGGTTATGTGTTGGACATGGCATGATTTCAATATTGACATGACTTTTACATGAACACGACATGATAATATAGGAATAGAACACGATAGTGACCCGTTGTGGTGCACTCTTGATAAGTAACATGATATGATAGTAACCCGTCGTGGCGCACTCCTGATAAGTAAACCTAACATGATATACCTTGATAGACTGTTGCGACGGCTAGCATGACATGACAAGAATGAATGGCCTGGACACCGTGGGTGATTGTGTATGTACAAATGAACCAGTATTATCTTGCATCATGTCTAGGACAGGGACCCCTGAGTACCACGGTCAGGGGTACCTACTGAAACTGGCTAAGGCTAATAACTAGAATAATTTAGTAGTCATGAAGAGACTTCCCAGCTACATGCAATCCTGTTATCTGGGCGCCCCATCATGGGATTTGTAGCCTGTCGTCGGGTAGGACACATTTCTAGCACACTGTCATGTGTTGTACCCTTCAAGCTACTTAAGGGTACATGCATTTCTTGGACGATGTACTCACATGAACTCAACTCCTAATTGCGTATGGATAACCTGGATGGTCTGCAGGGCTTGTGGCTGTTGGAACATCTCATTGCATCTTCTAGTAACTAGGCCTGTGATAACCTTAGTTAGTTAAAGTATCAAGTCGTACTTATTGCTTGGCCGTGAATGTTGGATGGAGTCTAACCAGTCTAAGCCTTGTCTTGTCCCAGTACCTGGTTACTTCGGTAACATGATTGCTTATGCTTACCTTATCAATAACTGATCGAAATAATTTCTCACCTTCTTGATATTTATTACCCTATTTGGATTTTATGTCTTATTTATCTTCTTATTTTATGTTCT
Source organism: Iris pallida (assembly GCA_029216955.1). NCBI lineage: Eukaryota > Viridiplantae > Streptophyta > Magnoliopsida > Asparagales > Iridaceae > Iris > Iris pallida. Next base: position 8,724,301 of record JANAVB010006993.1, on the reverse strand, counting down.
GATATGTTGGTTTTAGTTCTTAAGTGAAGCCTCATTTGTGGCACTTGCTCTTTCTAGGATCTGACCCAGCTAGTTTTGCATGGCCAGATACCGGAGCAGCTCCAGAGAATCTCCCTACCTTTCAGCCAGATGGTGACCACCAGGCGTAACCCTGGCAACGAATGGATTTTATTTTTGCTCTTCCACTCTATTGTAAAAGTATTCTTTTGAGGCGTTTGGCTGCCGAGCACGTGTTAGCTCGATTGTACTTTACTTACTGTCTGCCTACGGGCTGTAGCATGATTAACAAATCCTAGGGTTTATCATGTATGACTAAACTTTTGTTAGTCTTCACATTTTGTATGACTAGCTTCATGATCATCCAAATATGTAATGTATGGGACGCCTTACTATTGTATATTTGGTGCTCTGATATCTTGTAACTACTATTACTTGCTTGAGATTGAGACAATTGGTTTGTTCATGACCATAAGAGACTGATGGCTTGTAGTTAAACCGTCATGTATCTAGACAACCATGACCGTATAGCGAGGTGGGTTGCACTTCAACATACGTAGCTGGCTGTGTCTGCCCCCGCTCTCCAGTATTCTGGTTCTAGGGCGTGACACGGTTTAAGTGGTGGCCCATGCAGGTCTTATGAATCAAGATATGTGAGGGTTTACTGAATAGATGTCTCAATCAGTACTCGCCCTTGATCTCTGCTCGTACCCTCTAAATTCCTAAAATCTTGACTTGATCATGTGCTTGTATCTTTGATCTATCCTGGCCCTTCCTTATTGTTCCCTGGGTCATCTTCTTCAGCGGCATTACTCCTGGTCCTGCCAATCAGCCGGAAGGAGCTGAGCGGGTACCCCCGTAACAAGAGGATCAAGCTCAGCACTCAGGAGCAGCTTCCCGAGTCATGCTTCCCATAGGTCCAGAACCCCCAGTGCAGCTAGCCCAGCCTGCAAGACAGGATGATCGAGTCTTGGTTGGACTCATCAGAGTTGCTTGCAAAATAAGATCGTCGAGGTGATACATTGCACCGGACAGTACAAGATGCTCTGAGCAGAGGTGGTCATCAAGGTAACAGTACGGCCAACAGCTTCAAGCGCTTGAACGCTCCCTTCTTCGATGGCAGCGAAGATGCTATTGCCGCAGACGCTTGGCTGCAGGACACTGAGGTTATTCTAGAAGCAGCCAGAACCCCAGAAGATGAGAAGGTGGCCGTGATGCGCCTGCAGTTATTGGATCTGGCCTACAGCTGGTGGGCAGCACAGGTCGTTGGATTAGTGGCACCTATTGCCTGGACAGTGTTCTGTGAGAGATTTCGGACCAAGTACTTTGACGCTGTAGTTCGGTATGATCTACAGACGAGATTCACTAATTTGAAGCAGATGGACAGGACGGTCGATGGATATGTGGCCGAGTTTTCTAGACTTAGTCGGTTTGCTCCCACCTTAGTGGCCACCGAGTTTGACAGAGCTCAGCGGCTCCAACAGGGACTCCACCTGGAGATTTTACTGACAGTAGAGCAGTTTGAGCATCAGACTTTCGATGCAGTATTGAGAGCAGCTAGGAGGCTTGAGTATACCTCCCAGAGGATTGTGGACCGGACCGAAAATCAGAAGCGGTCTCACAGCCAAATGAACCAGTCTTCAGTACCAGCCCTGACAGCTAGGGCATTGACTATTGGAGCTCCGAGACGGACGGCTTCCGTTACGTCGATTCAGCATTCGACCCCGGCATATCCCCAGCAGCAGCAGCAGAAGCAGAAGCAGTCTTCTGCAATGGGTTGCACTCATTATGGGAAGCCAGGGCACGTAGTGTCAGAATGTCGCAGAGTACAGGGCTTATGCTTGGTTTGTGGGGCACCGGACCACAGGGTTGGGAACTACCCAAATAGTGGGAGTTCATCTTCTTCAACCTTTTCTAGTCCCTCGATTAGGGGGCTAGCCCCAGTATCAGTCCAACAGCAGCAGCAGTACCCGTTATCTAGGCCATTGCCACCTCAGGCCCAAGCATTTCAGCAGCAGAACTCCTAGCAGTATGCACAAGTCCAAGCTCAGACCCAGAACCGCCAGAGAGGTTTCCAACAGAGGGGACCAGCACCCAGAAGGCAAGGTTAGGCTATGGCTTTGATAGTAGACGAAGATTTAGCTTCAGGTGAGGTGGTGGCAGGTACCATTCTCGTTAACTCTTTTCTAGCATCAGTATTATTTGATTCAGGTGCATCGCATTCATTCATGTCTGCACGATTCGCTATACGGATAGGGCTGGAGCCCGAGTCATTATCAGTAAGGCTCAATATACTTACTGGTAACGGTCTTGTGGTTGTAGATAGAGTATTTTTCTCGTGTCGGATCGTAGTTAGCGGTAGAGAGTTTTCCGCTCGGTTGATAGAATTCTCGATGGTCGACTATGACGTGGTCTTGGGGATGGATTGGTTGAGGGACCAGTATGCTAGAATAGATTGCCATATCGGCAAGATTATTTTTAGTATTCTTGGTGAGCCAGAGTTTTTATTTTTCTGAGGCGGAGTAGAACCTTCTCCCCCAGTATTGCGGATGGCAGTAGCAGCAGCAGTTCAGTTTTCCAGAGTTGTAGAAGAGTTTCTCGATGTTTTCCCCGAGGAGCTTCCAAGTATACCACCAGAGAGAGAGATCGAGTTCACCATAGACTTGATCCCCGAAACAGCACCAGTGTCAGAGAGAGTCTACCGGATGGCACCGTCAGAATTAAAGATCTTATATAAGATGATTGAAGAACTCAGGACCAAGGGATTCATCTGTGCTAGTGGATCGCCTTGGGGAGCCCCGATGCTTCTTATGAAAAAGAAGGATGGTACGTCCAGATTATGTGTTGACTATCGTACTTGAATTCAGTGACAATCAAGAACAGATATCCTCTCCCGAGGATAGATGACTTATTTGATCAACTCAGAGGAGCGACAGTATTCTCCAAAATTGACTTGCGGTCAAGATACCACCAGATCAGAGTCAGAGAGCAGGACATCTCGAAGACGGCATAGATCCAGGTATGGACATTGGGAGTTCCTTGTTATGCCCTTTGGAGCAACCAATGCACCGACTGTATTCATGGACCTCATGAATCGTATCTTCATGCCTTATTTGGATCAGTTCATAATTGTGTTCATAGACGACATCCTGGTCTACAGCAAGAGTGAAGCAGAGCATGAGCAACATCTCAGAGTTATCCTTCAGATTCTTAGAGAGCACTAGTTGTATGCGAAGTTCGATAAATACGAGTTCTGGATCGATCGTATTTCATACTTGGGTCATATCATCACCAGAGGAGGAGTAGAAGTGGATCCCCAAAAGATCGTGGCTATTGAGACGTGGCCGGTACCCAACACAGTTGCAGAAGTTTATAGTTTTCTTGGCTTGGCCGGCTACTACCAACGATTTGTTTCAGACTTTGCTCGGATTTCAGCGCCACTGACGCAGTTAACTCGCAAGGATGTGTAGTTTGCTTGGACCGCAGAATGTCAGGATTCTTTTGACAAGTTGAAGCGAGGTTTAATGACGACACCTATTCTCACGCTTCCAGATGGGAACAGGGGATTCTCAGTGTATTGTGATGCTTCATGCAGAGGTTTAAGATGTGTTTTGATGCAGCATGGGAAGGTAATAGCTTATGCGTTACGTCAATTTCGTGATCATGAGAGGAATTACCCAACCCATGACTTGGAGCTAGCAGCAGCAGTGTTTGTACTTAAGCTTTGGAGACACTACTTGTATGGAGATAGGGTAGAGATTTTCACCGACCACAAGAGCCTGAAGTATGTATTTACTCAGAAGGATCTTAACATGCGTCAGAGGAGATGGCTAGAGCTGCTTGTGGATTATGACATCAACCTACTGTGTCATCCTGGGAAGGCTTACATCGTTGCAGATGTATTGAGCAGAAGAGATGGAGTTTATTTTCTAACATCACAACTAGAGTTATTAGCATATCTTCAGAAGATGGGTATAAAAGTTGTCCTTTCTACCAATGTGGCATTGCTGGCCAGTATGCAAGTTCAGTCCAGTATAGTTGAGAGGATCAAGTTAGTTAAGTCAGCAGATTCTAAGCTTCAGTGGCTTAGGGCAGAATGTGTAGCAGGATGAAGACCAGAATTATATATCCATGAGGATGGTATACTTCGACTTGGGAGGCGTCTTTGTGTACCTAGTGGTGATATCAGACAGAAGGTCATGGCAGAAGCTCACAGTTCTCAGTATTCGATTCATCCGGGCGGTCCGAAGATGTATCGTGATATCTGGCAGCATTTTTGTTGGAATGGCATGAAGAGGGAGATAGCCCGGTTTATCTCCCGATGTTTAATCTGCCAACAAGTAAAAGCTGAATATTAGAGACCGGCTGGATCTCTTCAACCTTTACCGATCCTAGAATAGAAATGAGAGCACATTACCATAGATTTTGTAACTGGGTTATCTAGATCCCCAGCTGGGAGAGATGCCATCTGGGTTATAGTCGACAGACTCACCAAGGTAGCTCATTTTATCCCTTTCAGAATCGGTCAGTCGACGAACCAGATTGCAGTGATGTACCTCAGGCAGATAGTCAGGTTGCATGGAGTACCAGTCAGTATTGTATCCGACAGAGATTGAAAATTCACATCGCACTTTTGGCAGAGTGTTCAGAAAAGTTTGGGGACTCGTCTCAAGTTCAGTTCAGCTTATCAAAGATGGTCAGTCAGAAAGCACGATCCAGTCTCTTGAAGATATGTTGCAGTCATGTACACTCGACTTCAGTAGTTCGTGGGAAGATCACCTGTATCTGGTGGAGTTCTCCTATAACAACAGTTTCCAGGCTAGTATCCAGATGGCACCCTTTGAGGCCTTGTACGGCAGAAAGTGCAGATCTATATTAGCATGGCATGATATAGTCGAGATGCAGATGCTTGGTCCAGAGATGATCACACGGACTATTGAGGTGGTCAGGCAAGTCAGAGATCATCTTCGAGTTGCGCAAGATCGCCAGCGTCATTGGACAGATTCTCATCGACGTCCTCCTGAATTTTCTGTCGACGACCATGTATTCCTTAGGATCTCACCTACCCGTGGAGTCATTCATTTCGGCATACGGGAAAAGCTTAGTCCTAGGTATATAGGACCATTCGACATTCTAGAGCGAGTATGAGATGTGTCCTATCGTCTCGCTCTTCTACCGTCGTTACGTGAGGTGCATGATGTCTTCCATGTATCCCAATTACGACGGTATATCCCGAATCTGAGTCATGTCCTTGATCATTCGGAATTGGTTGTTAGTACCAACCTTACGTATGAGGAGAGACCCGTATCCATATTGGACCGAAGAGAGAAGATACTAAAGAACAAGACTATCAAGTTAGTCCGTGTTGCTTGGGGTCATCACTCATTGGGTGAGTCAACGTGGGAGCGTGAGGATGATATCCGCTCACGATATCCATACCTATTTGACTCATAAGGTATAATGTCTTCCTTAAGCCTTATGTTTTTAATTCTTTGCTTGCATGAATGATTACTTGGTTGACTGTTAGTCGTAGCTTGCTTATGATTAATATAGTTTGCCCGACATCTATAGCCTCTTGATTAAATTTTGAGGACGGAATTCTTTTAAGGTGGGTAGAGTTGTCACCTCCATTTTTTATTATATGTATTTCCAATATATGTGTACGGAATCCCGATCCGTAGTTAGACTTGTCTTGCTTAGCTTGATCCTGGTTTAATCTTGCCTTGGTTTATTTTGGGTTCATCCTGGTTGGCATGGCTCGGCTTGGTATATTTGGTTTGGCTCAGTTTGTTGGGACTTGGCCCAACATGCCACCAACCCCTTCCTCTCTCCTCATTCACTTCTTCATTTACTTCTTCTTCTTTTTCCTCCATTAACTCTCTCCACCTACCAAGAGCTTAGAAAAGTACAACTTGCTTCATGGAGGAACTCAATTTTTGTTGTTCTATTGTCTTCCTTACGAGATTCTAAGACACTTTAGTACTTAGCATTTTTAATTTCCATGGTTTATTTTATGTAGATCTAAGTTTGTTGCATTTTCGGATTTCTTGAGTTTTGATCTATTAAACCTTGTTATTTTTAAGTTTTGATTATTCCATGTTGTAGAGAATTTCTTTCTACCCTATTTTGACCTATGGAAGTCCAGATTTTGACATTAAATGAAGGATTAATAGAGCTTGGAAGCCACAGCTTCCGTGGTTCTTCTTCTCGAATCTTTGGAGAAGAAGAACAGCTTTATGCGGCAACCTCAAGCGGCCAGCCTTATGCGGCAACCCCCATGCAGCCAGCCTTTTACGGCAACCCCATGTGGCCAGTCTTTTGCGGCAACCCTCACGCGGCCAGCCTTTTATGGCAACCTCATGCGGCCAGTCTTTTACGACAACCCTCATACGGCCAGCCTTTTGCGACAACCCCCATACGGCCAGTCTTTTGCGGCAACCCTCATGGCAGGGTTATGTTTTGGACATGGTATGATTTCAATATTGGCATGACTTTTACATGAACACGACATGATAATATAGGGATAGAACACGATAGTGACCCATCGTGGTGCACTCTTGATAAGTAACATGACATGATAGTGGCCCGTCGTGGCGCACTCTTGATAAGTAAACCCAACATGATATACCTCGATAGGCTGTTGCGACGGCTAGCATGACATGACAAGAATGAATGGCCTGGACACCGTGGGGGATTGTGATTGTACAAATAAACCAGTATTAACTTGCATCATGTCTAGGGCAGGGACCCCTGAGTACCACGGTCAGGGGTACCTACTGAAACAGGCTAAGGCTAATAACTAGAATAATCCAGTATTCATGAAGAGACTTTCCAGCTACAGGCAATCCCGTTATCTGGACGTCCCATCGTAGGATTTGTAGTCTGCCGACGAGTAGGGCACATTTCCAGCACACTGTCATGTGTTGCACCCTTCAAGCTACTTAAGGGTACATGTGTTTCTTGGACGATGTATCCACATAAACTCAACCCCTAATTGCGTCTAGATAACCTGGATGGTCTGCAGGGCTTGTGGCTGTTGGAACATCTTATTGCATCTTGCTAGTAACTAGGCCTGTGATAACCTTAGTTAGTTAAAGTATCAAGCCGTACTTATTGCTTGGCCGTGAATGTTGGATGTAGTCTAACCAGTCTAAGCATTGTCTTGTCCCAGTACCTGGTTACTTCGGTAACATGATTGCTTATGCTTACCTTATCAATAACTGATCGAAATAATTTCTCATCTTCTTGTTATTTATTGCCCTATTTAGATTTTATGTCTTATTTATCTTCTTATTTTATGTTCTGATATGCTGGTTTTAGTTCTTAAGTGAAGCCTTCTTTGTGGCACTTGCTCTTTCTGGGATCTGACCTAGCTGGTTTTGAATGGCCAAATATCGGAGCAGCTCCAGAGGATCTTCCTACCTTCCAGCCAAATAGTGACCACCAGGCGTAACCCTGGCAACGAGTGGGTTTTATTTTTGCTCTCCCACTCTATTGTAAAAGTATTCTTTTGAGGTGTTTGGCCGACAAGCACATGTTAGCTCGATTGCACTTTGCTTACTGTCTGCCTACAGGCTGTAGCATGATTAACAAATCCTAGGGTTGATCATGTATGACTGAAACTCTTGCTAGTCTTCAATTTTTTTATGACTAGCTTCATGATCATCCAAATATGTAATGTATGGGACGTCTTACTATTGTATATTTGGTGCTCTGACATCTTATAACTGCTATTACTTGCTTGAGATTAAGACAATAGGTTTGTTCATGACCATAAGAGACAGATGGCTTGTAGTTAAACCCTCATACATCTAGACAGCCGTGACCCTATAGCGAGGTGGGTTGCACTTCAATATACGTAGCTGGCTGTGTCCGCCTCCGCTCTCCAGTATTCTGTTTCTGGGGCGTGACATATAATCCATCAAGTATACCTTTATATTATCAAATTATTATTAAATTTTATCCATTATCACAAACTTTCTGAACAGAACATAGCTTAGAAATGGATGCTAAAAATAAAGGTTGGAAGCAGCTTCTAAAGAATAACATAGAAAGAGATGGTGGAAAAAGAAACCGACGTAGATAGCTAGTTGAAGAGCTTCTATCAATAATGAAAGAAAGAGAAGAACTGGAAGAAAGAGAAGAAGTGGAAGAAAAAGAAGAAGTGTATGAGAGTCGTTCTTCTTCGGTGGATTAGAAAATATATAAGATAAAAAAAATTGACCATTTATAAACCATCTGTTACCAAGTGAACATTAGCTACCCTGTATGTAACCATCCCATCCAACAGTCTATCCTCTATTATAGTAAGTGAACATTAGCTACCCTGTATATAACCATCCCACCCGACAGTCTATCCTCTATCATAGTAAGTGAACATTAGCTACTCTATGTAACCATCCCACCCAATAGCCTATAAATATGGAAAACACCCTTAGGAGGGGCATTTTTCTCAAGGGAAACGCCCTTCCCAAGGGCGTTTTCCTTATTTGTATATTTTTGCTACTTTTTAATGGACAAAAAGTTAACGGAGTTGCAGAAAATAATTTCAAAACCCATTAAAATGCCTTTCTTATGGTCATTTTGTTCTTTTTAATTTGTTTTATAGGTAGAACGCTCTTCGAAAAGGCGTTGTTATGATTCGTGTGCAATTTTAGCAAAGTTTATTCTTTTGTTATAATTTTTAATAATATTTATGCTCTGGCTAAAATTTTCGATGTTTTATGACAATCAAAGCATGATTCATTTCACAAAAAATGGTATACCACATTTGGACGAAACATATCTACATATGTTATCTCAAGATAGGAGGGTGGTCAAAATGGAGGTTAATCTCTTGAAGATTTATACTAATTAGGCGAATCAAGTGAACATGCTAACAAAGGTGATTTCTGTGGAGAAGTTCAAATTTGATTTGACTCCTCTTCAAGTAATGCAGTTGGAGGAAGGCTTTTGGTCTTAGTAGGAAGGTCGTGGTAATTTTGTGGTTCTGGCCAAAGACCATGTCAAAGATAATTTTTTGATTCTGGGTAAGGAGTATGTCACTGGCTATACTAAATTTTTGGTAAGAGTACTGCATGGTGGTAAATCCAACTTTTAGCTAAAGATTGTATCTCTGCAAAGAGACCAAAGTTGAAACTAAAGTTAAAGGAGCACAGATTATTGATAACATACTCATGAGGTGGCTAACTGAACGATAATCCAACGTAGAGCTTATTTTACATGGCATCTTCAATTATGGCATACTACATGCATCGTCCAATGAAAGGAGAAGTCCAAGAGGAGTCAAAGAAGAGTATAAAGGCCTCATATGAGGCAAGGATATCAGGCTGTGCCTGTATGAAACATTATATCAATTTTAGCCTTATATTTTATTCTATTCATGAACACCTAGGAATGCCAACAACATACCAAATGCAACTACGCGAAGATATGCATGGAATTAGACCTCGCGAAAGAACCTCCCAAACTGATAGAGATCGAGCTCAGAGACCAAACACACAGCCAACCGCTGGTTTATGATAACAACATCATCTTCCGTAAATACTGCCAGATATGTGGTCACTCCATGCAGCACTGCTTCCGTGCCCACCTCGAGCTAGAGAAGTCTAGGCCGCACAACCAAAGTACAACGGCTGTCCACCGAAGCCCTGATACTGTATCAGTCTCCGCATCCCAATCTTTCCCTGCTGATTGACGGCCCTATCTCCGGCCGCCCCCGTCCGACCAACATGCCTAGCTCCGTGATCGTCCCTTTCAACCATCCCGACATCTCTCTCAACAATTCCTTCGAACTTCTCTCAAACATCGCCCCTGACGGGGCTCTCGATAACTCCAGTGAACCCTCTTCGTCTATCCACGGTGGAGACGTCCAGCTAGATTCCCCTCAGCCCAACAGTTTGGCCGAGCGACACATCCTACCTCATTCATATCTGACAGGCGTCGTCGTCAATCCTAGCGCACAACCCCCCATCTCATCCCACAACTCATCAGAGTCCATAATCTTCCCCCTTCTATGGACGCTCACTCTCACCATAGTCCTACCCGTCCCCCTCAACATCATATAGAGGGTCAGATGGAGAGCCGGCCAGAGCAGTATCCTGAACCCAGGCCTCTCGAGACTCACCAAACTCGCCCTACATCCGAAATAGATATCCCCTCGTTTGTGGATGGGCCCCCCGGTACCCTCCCCCTCACATTGCAGACGTCCAACCCAGCTTCGACCTCACTTTAACCGGCAGAATCTGGCAAGCCAAGGAAGCGGGTTTCCTGGACCGCGGTAATCCCTTATGTGCCCTAGAAGAAAGAGAAAAAGTCTCCACTACATCCTTGTCAGATGAGAACGCTAGCAGGGAACCCGGCGGGCCAAGCCCCGTAGTCAACGAGGCCACCATCACACCCACCAAAAAAACCTCCTCTAAAAAGAACAAAAATAAACAAAAGCAGCAGATGGCTAGGACTACGAGGTCTACCACGAAGCTTAACCACCTCCCTCTTAATACCACATCAAATGCTTAACATCATATCCTGGAACGTGAGAAGGCTTGGAAACAAACCGACGCTGAACAGAATCTTCAGCCTCAAGAAAACTAATCATATAGATCTCCTTATCATTATTGAACCTAAAATCCCCCGTAAAAAAAATCAAAGCCACTCAACTCAAGCTCGGATTCTCTCATGCCATCACCGGCTGTAATGACATCTGGATCTTTTTCGGGCCTGAATTCAAATTTGCCACCATAAAAGATTCGCCTCAGGCTCTCTCTTGTTGGGTCGAACATCCGGCCCTCAAGTCCCGCTCCATCCTTTCCGCCGTCCATGGCAGCTGTGACTACCCTGAGTGAAGATTTCTTTGGGAAGACCTGCTGGAAGCTGCCTCTCCCCAGCATGGTCTTCCGTGGCTGTGCATCGAAGATTTAACACGGTGTCTAGCAGAGAGGTGAAATCCGGTGGTCGCTCGCCTCTCCAGCCTACGATGGACGATTTCAATAATTTTATCTTCCACGAAAACTTAAACTCTATCCCCTTCCACGGCAGTACATTCACCTGGTGCAACATACAGGAGGGCCATCGGCGCCAGTACTCTCGTTTAGATCGGGCGATGGTCAACGACCGTTGGTCTGACATGGGCCTGATCACTAACCTCTTTCATTTGAACTCCACTGAATCGGACCACTCCCCTCTCCTCATCACGATCAGCAACAACCACACCGGCACTAAAAAACCATTTTGCTTCCTCAACTTCTGGCGGCATCATCCCCAATTCCAGAACGTCGTGGCATCCACTTGGAACTCCATTTCGGAACTTGACCCTCTGTTACGTATGGCGACTAAACTGAAAGTCACTCGCAAGACATTATCGTCCTGGAGCAAGGCAGCTTTTGGAGACATTTTCTATGCCATTAAGGTGGCAGAAGACGATGTCACTCGCGCTGAAATCTCGTTCACCGCTGACAGATCTCCGACTGCCCGCGCCTCGCTCAACCTCGCCAGAGCTATTCTCAAATCCAGACTTAAGGTGGAAACGAATTTCTGGAGGCAAAAAGCCAGATTGACTTGGGACACCGAAGGTGATCAGAATACCAATTTATTTTACGCGTGTGTCAAAAGTCGCAGAAACCAATTACAACTTCACCGGATATCCGACGATAACGGCGCCCATATGGAAGACCGAAAAGACATTCAGGCTGCGGCAGAGAATTTCTACTCTAAACATTTTACTAAAGAGTAGGTCGTTAAAGACGTCGCACTTCTGTCCGAAATCCCATCCCTCATCAGCAACAGCGAGAATGAGACCCTGTTGGTTACCCCTTCGGTGGAAGAGGTTGAGGAGGCTGTCTGGTCTATAAAAGAACACAGTGCCCCAGGGCCTGATGGATTCAATGGCGTATTCTTCAGAGCTTGTTGGCACACATTAAAATATGACTTATTGGAGGCCACTATTGCCTTTTTCCAGGGGCGAGATATCCCAAATCCATTTCTTGCGTCAATATCATCCTGATCCCTAAGAAAGACTACTCGAAAACCTTCAAAGACTTTCTCCCTATCAGCTTATGCACCTTCACCAACAAGATCATATCGAAGATCGTTGCCACCCGGATGTCCAATCTCCTCCCCAAAATCATCTCTGAAGAGCAAAGCGGGTTTGTTCAAGGCCGTAACATCACTGACAACATTCTAATAGCTCAAGGGATGATCACATATATGAAGTTACCGTCCAAAGGGGGAAATGTTTCCATCAAATTGGACATGGAGAAGGCATACGACCGCCTGGATTGGCAATTCATGATCTGGGTCTTCAAGGCGTTCAACTTTTCTGAATCTTGGATTGACAACATCTTCAGATCTATCAACAACATATGGTTTCCACCGTCATCAATGTCCAGGATGCAAGGTTCTTCCAATCCACCAGTGGGGTTAGACAAGGGGATCCCCTCTCTTCCACCATTTTCATCATTGCGGCAGAAGCGCTCAGTAGAAGCCTCAATAGCATGCCCAGAATGCCTGACTTCCATCACTTTCACACCACCACTGGCTGTCCACTTATCATTCACCTGGCATACGCTGATGACATCCTTATTTTCTTCTCTGGAGACTTCAAATCGATCGAGGTAGTGTTAAGCACGCTCGCGAGATACACAAGTTGCTTTGGACAGCGCGTCAATAACAACAAGAGCGTCATATATACCCCTCACAAAGCTGACAGATCATGTTCGACAGTGCTTTTCGACATGACCTCGTTCTCCACGGCCTACCCGTCTTTTGTCTACTTGGGCTGCCCGCTGGTGTACGGAAGGTCTAACTCGGGTATCTACGACTACCTTGTAGACATGATCCATAAACAGATCGTGGGATGGCACAACACAACATTATCTCAAGGGGCAAGATGATCCTTATCAAATACGTCCTTTCCTCCATCCCGTTGTACACCCTAGCCGTCTGCTCCCCCACCAAGAAGGTCCTCCACTATCTTGAATCCCTCTTCGCCAAGTTCTTCTGGGGCCAACGCGACGGTAAGGACAAACATCACTGGGCAAGTTGGGATACCATTGTCAAACCCACCGAAGAAGGAGGTATGGGATTCAGCAGACTTAACTCATCGGTCTGTCTGAAATGGTGGTCAGGGGAAGACACCATCCAGCCCAACGTCCGTACTCCGCCGGGATGCAAAATTAGGGATCTATGGGTATGCAGTTCCAGATAGAATTGAGGAAGGGTCAGAGATTGGTTTGGTCAGTCGGCGGTAGACGATGTTCGTGCGGCCAACCTGCGGTTACTGACTTATCAGATACGTGGAAATGGTCACCTAACGTGAGCAGGACTTTCACGCTGGCTTTCGCAAGATTAGTGGCGAGAGCCAGTGGCGTGCCAGATACCACTTCTGCTAAGTTTTGGCAGTCTTGCATACCCATAAAATGGTCTATCCTTATCTGGCGCATATTTTAACAGAAGCTTCTGATGCACGACTCTATCAAATCTATCGGTTTTAACCTCGCGCCCAGATGCCACTGCTGCGTGGAGCACCAATCGGAATCGACTGAGCATGTCCTTATTTCTGGTGAGCTGGTGACTCACATTTGGCTCAATCTTCACAATAGACTAAGTCTTGTCCTCCCGACTGGCGGCTTCCACGATCTCCTGGCCAGCTGGATCCGCTCCCACGGACAGCAGATCGTCGTAGCCGCTGGAATCTGGGTTTTATGGAAGAACATAAACAAATTCAGATACGAAGATCGTCAACTCCTCCCTACACAATTATTCAGAGAGGTTATCAGATAAATTCTTAAATCTAGGCGGCACTGCTCTCACACCCTAACACTTTTTGGGAGGCCCTTGTTTAGGTCTTTCGTCGGGTCTCTCGCACTTCTGTCGGCCGTCGTAAAGATCTGGTTCCTTTTGTGCGCGTCTCACGCTATTTATTTTTCTTACCTTTTGTCGCGTTGAGCACGCTTACTTGTACAGGCTTCGGTATTTTGTGCCTATTACTTCAATAAAGTCTCCGTTTCTTAAAAAAATAAAAAATATATATATATATACACACTTACTGCCCCAAAGGTTGTAGGTTCAAGCAACGAAGAAAGCACATAATTTTTTTTGGAGGAATTAATGTGAGTGTAGCCGGAGTGTAGGTCGGGTGCAGATGTTGGTGTGTTGCAGTACGGGTGCGGTATAATGCAAGTGCGGGTCTTCGGGCTGAAAGCATGGCCTTCGTGTCGAGTTTGTAGGGCATCTGGGCATGAGTCTATAACACAGTTACCTTCTTCAATATAAAATGGAGAGTGCGGAAAAGGAAGACGAAGGGTGCACCGATAAAAATAGGAACATATCGGAAAACCAAGTGGAAGGGCTACTGGAAAAGGACTTCCCACCACCACTCGGAGTGATGCTCAGGGGGCATGGAAGAATGTTGCTAGGAGAAAACACGGAGGTTCGAATGTGGTGAGCAATGGTAGAAACAATGGCAAATCGGAGAGCCAAACAACGTCGGCCTCGAGCGGACTCAGCGGACTAAGAAGTGGCATTGGGAACAACATGAAAGTCGGCATGCATTCCACAGGCGGCGGCTGGTAATGAATGTAGGAAAAACAGATTGGATACACCACAAGGTGTTCGAAGTAATATGGGATAGGCAATACATGTAGGGGATCAACCCCAAAGTAGTGGGCCGAGCTATGTAAGGGAGCTAATCGGGATATGGAGCATAGCATCTCCTTTATCCTACCAGTAGTTATGGAGGATGTGAAGATGGTAGATATATCGACAGAAGATCTGAGGGAGACTATTGTTTATTGGCAGAATACTCTGATGCTATATGTTTGTTATTCCCTGAGGCTTGATTTTCGATGGAAAATAGAGAATCGAAACAGTTGTTAAAATAACAACAACGTTTCGTAGCAACACTTCAAAGAAGGTGCACTACAGAGATCCTTGAAGGATTCTAGGTAACAAAAATCTAAAAAGATTTCGTTGCAACAGCAAACGAATATAGAGCTTCTTTTAGGAAGGTACAAATCGAGTTGCTAGCAGCAACAGCGACGAAAGCCCACAAGAGGTTTCTGATTAGATCAGAGAAGAAGAGAAAGAAATTAGAAAGCAAAAAGCAGCTTTGCTGGGGTTATTAGATCACCGTTGCTCAGAGTAAGATTCGCCTATATACGATCCGCTTCCAGGAACCAGCAAGTTCTAGAAAACTTCTGGAATGCTCGTCAGTCAATATTTGAGACTTGAACAGGCTTCCTGGACTTTATGGAGTCCTTAAACTCTCTTCTTGGTGCATCTTAGAAAGGAGGTCAAGGGGCTCTATTTATAGAGTGGAGTGAGACTTCACCATCTCTCATATCCGATGTGGGACTAAAATACCAATACTCTAAAGTAGAGTTTGATGTTATATATCATCCCGCAATCAACATAGTCGAGTGCTAGCCCACGCCTACTCCCCGAACACTCGACCGTGCATACACGAGGCATCCTGGAGTCCGAGTCCAATCAACAAAAATCAACTTACATCATTGTTAGAATTAATTCTTTTTTCCTTCTAGGAAAATACTCCCACATGGCACACACTTGTGCCCCATTACACCTCATGTGCACATCTCAACACAAGTAATGCATTATATTGAGATACGTATCATTTGGTGTAGCCGATGTGGGACTATCTTTCATAGTCTAAAGGCAAAAACACCAACATGTTTTGGAGAATAAGCCTTTATATGGCCATCTCCGAACGTTCACCATGAGGGTTTGAAAGCCAATCGGGAACATAGAGATCTTCGCCAGGGAGAATCGATTCTTCTTCGTCAAGTTTGGTCTCTAGGAGGATAAAGAAAGGATACTCCAAGGGGGGGCCTTGGACGTTTTATGGGAGACTAATCATTCTAAAAGAGTGCAATCCTCAATCTAGTTTCGAACGTGATCATCTCACCAGCGTCACAGTATGGATTCTCCTACCATTCCTTCCCTCGCAGCTTTGGTGTGCCCCATCTATAATGAAGATTATGAGCGTTATAGGTAATCCCCTACGAATGGACACCCCTACAATCAAACATTTGAGGTTAGCGTATGCCAGATGTTTTGTGGAGATCAATGTGCAGGAGAAACTGCCAGATAAGGTCTGTATGTTGCTTCCTGACAGCTCTAAATTCTTCCAGGAAATTGAATATGAATGGATTCCTCCTAAATGTACGATATGTTGTTGCTTTGGGCATATTAGGGAACAATGTTCAGTTGGTAGTGCAGGGGACGGAAAAAGGGAGGAGCCAGCTAATGAACAAGGAAACTTCTCTAAGGAAAATGAACTCGCTCAAGCTGTCGGAGAGATGACAAAGGACATGCCTATAAATGTTCCTAGTGAAACTGGCCAAGTTAGGGGGGTGCGGGGATCCTTGGAAAGAGAACAAGCCACCCAAGATCCCCCAATCCTAGTAGGGAGCCGCAAAGTGCCTTGGCTAGTATCCATGTGACTGTAATGCAGTAAATTCTATCCTTCGAGGGTGGGGACAGACAGGAAGACGCTAACAGTGAAGCGGGTGGTTCGGGGAAGAAAGCCAAGAAGAAGACAGCAGTAGGTGGGAGCATACATAATACAGGGGACCCGATAGGGGACACAGAGAGGTCAACCTCCAGGAAGACAGAGGAAGAAAACTTGATAGAGGAAAATCTGAGGTGGTTATCCCTTTTGGGGAAGGAGGGAATGTGATATAATGCTACTGGTGCAATAGCTGATGGAGCACAAAAAGCAAAGACTGGACTTACTAACTCCCTCCGAGTAAGTTCACGGATTGCGAAGGGAAACAAGACCCATAATTAATGTGCAAGATTGTTCGATTGTTATTTTAGTCGAATTGATCATGCGCAAGATTGTTCGATTGTTATTTTAGTCGAATTGCTTATGCGTAAGATAAGTTCACGGATGTCCGAGGAGTGGCCTCGAAGGTTAGATGGCATGAGGTAAGCAAAATTTCTCATGCGTAAGATTTTTCGATTGTTATTTTAGTCGAATCTAAAATAAAGTCTGAAGGCAAATTAGGCAGAAGAATTCCCGTAGGCTGGGTTCATGCCCATAATCTCCATTACTGTAAAATGGCTAAGATATGGGTTATATGGGATAAGAATGCTTGGGGTGGACAAGTTATGTACATATCGGACCAACTTATCTTGATTGAGTTCCAGAATCAAGAAGGATTCACTATGGTGCTTGGAGCTGTATATGGTCACAATGATCACATCCGTTGGCTGCAGCTATAGAAAAACTTAAGTATCCTCTGCCAACAGGCTGGTAATTCAAAGCCTCTGCTACTAATGGGAGATTTCAATGCTGTCATGTTTAATAGTGAGAAACATAGAGGAAGAAAGGTCCCTGCACCCATACTATCTGAGTTCGAGCAATGCATCCTTAGAGCGGGGTTAGCTAGTGTGAGTAGAACTGGCCATGTGTGGACTTGGAGTAATAAGTCGACTACTAAGAGGATCTACTGTCAGTTGGATAAGGTATTTGGGAATGGTAAGTGGTTTGACCTCTTTAGTTCTGTTGTGGCGAAAGGCTTGGCCCCTAGCATTAGCGACCACTGTCCCATCCTTGTTCGTCTTTTGGGGAATAAGGAAAAAAGGAAGCTACCATTCAGATATTCTAATTCATGACACTTGATGGAGGGATATAAAGACACTGTCCACGAATCTATCCAGAGGACTATAAGTAGCAATCCCCAATTCTGCCTATGCAAGATCCTGAAAGCTGTGAAAACTTTCCTTAAAAAGTGGCATAGAGGGAAGCCTAGGGCTTGTCTAAATGAGAAGGAAGATGAGTTGAAGCAAGTGCATGAACTGCTACAGACGAAGCTTGATGATAGTAACATGGCAGAGAAAGAGAGGCTATTTAACAAGGTGGTTCAACTCCTTCAATACCAAGAATTCATTCATCTGCAACAATGGGCAAAGTACAACTTGCTCAGGCAGGGGATAAATGCTCCAAGTACTTCTATGTATCGATCAGAGCTCGCCAACACAGTAATAGCATTACCAGGCCCATCAAACCTGATGGAAATATGGTTACGCAACCCATGGATATTCAAGTTGAGGCAATATTCTATTATATAGAGCTATATAACCAAATGGGAAACTCTTCTTCCTTTCCTGATTTGATTTGTAAGAAGCTTGTGTCAAATGCAGGTAATGCTATGTTGATCGTCCAGTGACTGCATATGAGATTGAACAGTACATAAAAGGGGCAGATGACTGAAAGTCACCGGGACCAGATGGATTTAGAGCTAAATTCTTCAAAATCCATTGGGAGCTACTTAAAGACCTCGTACTTGAGATTGTATCTAACTTTTTCCATACAGGTAAGCTGCTCAGAGAGATTAACCATACGTTCATTACATTAATACCTAAGAGGAAGTGAGCTTCATCGTTGACTGACTTTAGGCCAATAGCTTGCTGCAACTTCGTATACAAGATCTTTGCTAGCATAATGTGCAACAGAATGAGGGATATAATGCCTGGATTAATCTCCAATAAGCAGACTACTTTTATTCGTGGGACATCCATTGCCGAGAACTGCATATTGGCACATGAAGTGGTAAGAGGTTTTAACAAAAGTGGAGAGGAAAAGGCTTGTATCAAACTCGACCTTCGCATGACATATGATTCTGTTACCAGAGAATTCGTTTGCCACATCTTAGTGTGTATGGGTTTTGTGCCGAAACGGGTGAAGCTAATAAAGGAATGCATATCAACTCCCTTGTTCTCTGTCTTGATATAAGGCCAGCCTTACGGTTACTTCAAAAGCAATCGTGGGCTACACCAGGGAGACCCATTATCTCCATACATGTTCACGATGGTGATGGAGTACCAAACCTGCATGCTAGACAAGACGGTGATCAAAAAGTAGATAGTGCCACTATTTTAAAAAGGTTAAAGTAGAAACAGTTCGATCTGTTCCTGAATAGCTTCCTTCAAAAGGGTTTCTGCTTGTTCGGTAAATGTCTTGGTAGAAGATAGAATTTCTTGGAATTGAGGTTTATTATTTTTTAAGTAGTTACATAATTGAATGAGAAATTTCTTGACCTGTCCAATTCCTAACGGATCAAGATATCCATTCGCTCCAGTATAAATGGTAGCTATCTGCTCTTCCACTTTCAATTCCTCAGTCCGATCCCCTCTTTCAGACTTAGCTATCCGTTGAATTTAGATGATCAGGACATCGAGCTTATAGAGTACATTGAATCCAATTCCATTTTGGTGGTCACAGCAGAATTGAAGCTGAAGAAAGTTCAAGATTGGAACTATATATAAGCCGACAGCCTCTTTGTTGTCCAGCGTGACAGGAACCATGCTGTGAAGGAAAATAATCCGACATCGGTCTACGATCTAATCTCTAACTTGACGAGTCAATCTAATTAAGGCGCTTTACTGCCTTAGGGTCTGGTTAACTGCCCGGCCACCTCTTTAGCTCATCTCTTGTCAACGCTAGTACTTTTTAATAAATGATGCCATTCCCGACTCGCGAAGTGAAGCTCAATCTCTATTCATTAGTTCAGCGCTAAGATGTAGAACTGGATCGTATATGGGTCAAGAGATCTTCAATCTGGAATTCTCTTTTTGCAATCCTTCTTAGTGA
Source organism: Iris pallida (assembly GCA_029216955.1). NCBI lineage: Eukaryota > Viridiplantae > Streptophyta > Magnoliopsida > Asparagales > Iridaceae > Iris > Iris pallida. The sequence continues at coordinate 8,704,689 of JANAVB010006993.1, read as the reverse complement.
AAAATGACCTATAGTATCTTACTTGGTGTATGCTGATGACTTGTTAGTGTTTCTAATTCTTACGGAGCAGAGTATCTCCAATCTGCAGATTATTCTAAAGGAGTTTGGGGAGCAATCTGGTCTAAGGCTGAATGAAGGTAAAAAGCAAAGTTTACTTAAATCGATACTGTGGCAGAAATGAGCATTGGAGAGGCCACTTGAATATGGAGTTGGGAAGGTTGCCAGTAAAGTACTTGGGTCTTCCTTTATCTGTCTGCTATACTAAAGCAACTAACTACAACAACTTCATCGAGCATGTGCAAAGAAGACTTGAGGGATGATAATCTACGAACCTTTCGTTTGGGGGTCGTATGGAGTTGATAAGGTCAATTGTTACAACAGTGTTCATCTATTGGATGCAAGCCATCATATTACTAATTCGTATTATGAGAAGAATAGACCGATTGTGTGCTGCCTTCGTGTGGCGAGGGGGAGTCCAAGATATTGGCTCGATCGACTTGTGCAAACCCAAAGCTGAAGGAGGACTGGGGCTTTATTCACTTAGCGCTTTAAGGGATGTGGCAGTTCTAAAATTGGGGTGGAGATTTCTAGAGGGTAAATCCCTCTGGGAGGGCTGGATGAGGCATAGATACACTACAGGTAACAATTTCTGGGAGCGAAGGATCGACCCTAACTATTCAGTTATATATAAAAATATACTGCTATCGAGACAGAGACTAAAGCAATTCATTACTCGGATTATCCACTCCGGGAACGTCAGTCTGTGGCTTGATCCGTGGGTAACTCATAACAACATCAAGGATCGGGTAGGGGGAACTTCATTATTGAGGTATGATCTTAACGACTCTGTTAGTAAGTTAGTTATAAAAGCTAGTAGAAATTTCGTTCCATGGGAATTCCCCAAAACATCATCAATGATATTCTATGTATTCCCATTGAGAGAGAGAGAGCAAGGACATGATTACTGGCGATGGGATCACTCTAATGTTCAGTTCAATGTTAATGCTATTTATAGGATGGTGAGGCCTCCTATGCCTCAGATGAATGGTAACCAGGATATGAGTAATGTTATTTATATATATCCATTTATATATATATTTTATTTTTTTTAAGAAATAAAGAATTTTATTTAATGCAAAACAGGGGTGTCGGGAGATGGCCCAAGCACCAACAAAACCTCCACTTGGGAGGACGCCTACCTACGAAGCCAAAACTAGGAGAGGTGGGCGGGGGAAAGGGGCGGGAAGAACCACTTCATCCCGAATTAAGGTGGATGCTTAAAGAGTGGGGTCTGCTTCTTTCCTGAGGTGGAGGAGCGCAGGACCCTGGGCGGGACGGACACCGCTGAATGCTGCGTAGCAGCCTGCTTGGTTGGTATCTCCCTTGATTCGTGGGGTAACTTAGGGGTCGGGAATATGTCTGCAAAATATGACTCCAATTTGATGTGTTCGTTGTTGTGTATGCCTAGAGCCGCGTCGAGAGCCTGCTCGACCTCTAGCATTCTTAGTAGGATTGTGTAGGCTTGATCGGGGTTATCGTCCAAGCTGCAAAAGACGTGGAGTTCCCGGAGAGCCTCTGTCGGGGAGCAAACAGTAGCGATCCGCTCGAAAAAATTCATGATAGTGGATAGGAGATTCATTGAGTGCCACACTAGGGCGGCATCGAAAAAATTTGGATTTGGTGCTCGATCTGAATTGATGGGGTCATCGGGGGGTGAGGAGCTTGAGTTGGGGGCTTCGGTTGGGGCCCGACGCAGAGGGGCCGTGCTCGAGACCCCATCGACATGTCGTAGTTCCGCGGCCTCGGAGGGTCCAGAGTTCTCCTACTGACAGACCTGAAGGGATGCTGGCTGGGAGGCGGGCATGGTGTTGTGCTCGTAGAAGACTGTTATGGTGCCTTGGACGAGGCTGTCGGACTGATAGGTGGCGTCCGTGGCTGCGGGTCTTTTATCTTGATTGGAGGGGTACTGAGCAGTCAGGGATGGCAGGTTTCGCTGGATCTTCTATGGCAACCTAAGCCAGGGCGTCGAATTGGTTGGCAGTAGCCAGCACGGCGGGGGAAGTGTATGGGGATGACCTGATATACGCGGCCCGTGGAAAAGAGGATGGCTCCAGGGGAACGTTGGGCTCTGGAGCTGCGATTGGATGAGTGCCTTTGAGGTCGATATGGGGTCGAATGGGGACCGTCTTATCGTCTGAAGCGAAATGAAGATGGAAATTGGGTGGGAGGGTCGATGATGGGATTTTGTTGGACGACGGTTGATGGGTCGTGTGAGAGGGAGGTTTAAATAACTTCGGGTGAGCACGGCGACATCGCTCCAGGGAGTGGCCCCTTGTGTGAAAGTGATCGCAGTAGCTGATTCGTTGCTCGAAGATGATTTGCTGATTGTGCATCTTGTCACCCAGTGCTATGATGATGGACTGCAAAAGCTCTCTGGAGACGTCTATCTCCATGCATATTCTAGCGTAGTTGCCCTTGGCGATGCTTCGGGTTTCTTCGGCCATGCCAACGAACTTGCCGAAGGAACTAGCGATCCTTATCAGTGCCGCCGTGGCAAAGCTATGAGGGGTAGGTTCGGAAAGGTGACCCAAGTGGTCACGATTGAGGAGGATGATCCTTCGAGAGTGTTCCATTTTGCGAGAGTGAAAAGATGTTTGCCGATCCTCCCTAAGCTGTGGTACAGCGCTATCCTGCCATCTGCATCAGAAGAGAGGTGTAGAAGGGCGGAGTTGGGGTCGAGTAGGGCAACGCTGTATCCCGGAGAAAGGCCTTTGGTGCCGACCAAGGTTTGGATCCTCTGGACTTTGGGCAGGTGGGGGTGAAGTGAAGGACCCGGGTGCGCGCTAGGGATTTGGACAGAGCTGAAATATTATCGTGAGAGAACTACACTGACATACTTCTATCTCCAGACTGATGGGGTGAACCGATTGATTGGAGCGTCACCTCTGAAAGAGGAGAGACCAGAGAGGTCGGTGCTCTGAGCTTGTCCGCGAATGACATGGCTCCAAAAAGATGAGGGGGGATAGGTCCCGCATGTGTCCGAAAGGGGGGCAGCTGCAAGAGAGCCAGAAAGAACCTCCAAGATGGGCGCATGCTCACTTTGGGGTGGTGTAAGGGTGGAGACGCTTCCCGGGGAGGGCACATAGGCGGTGGCACGGGCATTTGGCGCATAGGCGGTGGTGTGGGATTTGTCACATAGGCGGTGGCGCAGGCATTGGGCGCATAGGCGACGGCACGAGCATTGGGTGCATGCTCAGCCGTTGGGGGCACATGCTCCGCCGATGGTGGCGCATGCTCCGTTGAAGGGGGCGCATAGGAGTGCTGGTGGGCGCATAACGGATGCATATACGAGACAGCATATGTGCCTGCAGCTCCGCGAATTAGAGCACCGGGCGAGAAGGGATTCGAATTTCGAATCGGGGTTGACCGGTCAAGAGGCGTGGGCCCCGATAGGGACTGAGGTTGGGGGCAATCCGAAGGAGCTGGTGACCGGAGACTCCCAGCAGAAGGTGGCGGAGGAGGGGGTCGAGCGACCGGTACGGTGGGTGGGTTGGCCAGCCGCTGTGGGCTGGGCGACGAGGAGGAGGAAACTTCGGGAGAGAGGCTCGGGGGGGCGGCGGCGACGGAGGGGGACCAGTGGAAGGAAGCCGAGGGAGCTGCCAGGTACGTCGCACCCCGGAGGGAGGGTGAGGGCGGACCGCCTGTGCCTAGGACCGCAATTAGGTTTGGGGGGTGTCGGCTCAGCCGGAGGGGGGGGGGGGCGGGAGGAGAGTGCCATGGAAGGGAGGAGGGGAGGAGGGATCGGTGAAGGGGGGTGGCGGAGGGTGGCCGCCGGGCGGCCGACCTATGCAAGGGAGGGGGGGGTGGCTCCACGAGTAGCCATGGGGGGGAGCAGCGGAGCTCTGCATCATATTACAATATATCCATATATATATATATATATATATATATATATATATATATATATAACCAGGATATGAGTCATAGGATCAGATTCACACATGAGACAATGCCAATGTGAACCAATTGGAATGGAGTCTCCTAGTACACGTGACTCACATAGGAATATGAGCTTAACATATAATGGTGCATATAGGCTCCTTCCGGTATGCTGACACTGCCATGTGATCGACCATTGTACCATACTCTTGAGTTGCTTCCAGGGATCCAATAAAATATTCATGGTGTCCCCGTCGCACATAACACGTGATATCACCTACTTGACATCCCGCTGGCAAAGTAGGATCAGTTTAAATTTTAAAGATTCTTTATTGTTGGATCTATACATCTCGAAGTTGTTACCCTTTAAGTAAGGATTCCTCATCCAATCTGCCCATATAGAATATTCTTGCAAAAACTGCCATGCCAGCTTTATTCCTACTACCCTCCTTACAGTATGAAGAGGAACATGGTGCGCGGGATCGTCGGAGACGAGCAGGCGCGTCTAATGGAAGGAGTCGCACGTGGGTCATAGGAGGGGAGCGGGGAGGGGAAACACGAGAGTCAACGGAGGGGAGGAGGGGAGGGGTGGAGGGAGTTTTGATTTGGCAAAGGTTAGAAATGGGGGAGAGTGAAAACGATCGTAGCATATGTAAAATATTAGCTACGACTTATACTTATGACGCTAAAAATTTCAAATAGAAAATAAATTAGCAACGTTACAATTATTTTTTATCACTATACATAACAAAATCAAATAACTTAGCGACGTTTAGCAACTCGTAGCGACGCTTTCTTTGCAGTATTTAATTGTAGTCGTTAATCATAGTAATTTATCGCAGATTGCGACGTTTAGTGCAATAAATTTAATTTGTCGCTAAATTAATAAAGTTTAGCAACATTTACATATGGCGTCACTAAAAACTCGCTAATATGCCATATTTTGGTAGTGTAAGGCATACCCCCTCCTTCCTCACATGGTTTGTATAATACGTCCCAAGAAATGGCATTTAAATGTCCCCTCCAATTAAAATTCTCACAAATATTCTCTACTCTCCTGATGGTAGCCGATGACAAGATAATGGATTGTAGCCAAAAAAATGTGATAGCCATAATAACCAACCTTACCAACTCAATCCTGCATCCGAATGAAAAACTCTGAGCCTTCCGCCCCTTAATACTTTACTGAGCATACTCTACCATGCTTGACAATCCATGTCCCTGATCATAATTAACAGATAATGGAACCCCACGTACTTCGCAGGAAGTTCCCCTTGTGCAAATACAAACGTAACAACATGGTCATCTTTGTTTAGATGCTGAGTGCTAAAATATACTTTATACCTATCCCTATTAAGATGTAGCCCTGTTTGCCTCCCAAGCCCCTCCATAATATCTAACACTACTCTGGCAATATGAAGACCAATAAATCATCTGGATAGATGAGATGGGATGTGAAGTCAAACCGTCTTGTATAATGGCATGACCCTTCGTCTATAACTAGTAGCATCCATCACACACATGAAATATTCCATTACCAAAGTAAATTAGTAGCGGGACAATGTGTCGGCCTATCATAGTCCATGATTGCTTCTGATGAACCCATGTGGTTGTCCTATGATAAGAACTGAGAATGTTGCCGTCGTGAAGTACGCCCTAACTTTGTCCACCCAAATCCTATCAAATCCATAGCGAACATAATTTGGCACACAAAATCCTTGTTGACCATATCATAAGTCTTTTGCAAGTCTAGCTTAATCCAAGCCTTCTTGCCTCCAACTTTATTTAAGTCATGAATCATCTCATGTGCCAGAAGACTGTTTTCTGTAATTAATCTTCTCTTAAGATATAGCTATTTTTGTTGATTTTTCGACACAAGTTCATGAATAAGCTTCTCCATGCGTCGGTACATAAGATGAGTGATCAGCTTATAAATAAAATTTCAACACGTAATGGGTCTAAAATGTGCTACGAAAATATCACCCTCATTCTTCGGTACAAGAATCATGAACATATGATTGATTTACTGACGTTACATGTCATGTTCGAAAAAGTACCGTATCACTTCTAGCACTGCTTCCTTCATCTCCCTCCGTTGAAGTTTTTAATATTTGCTTCCAAACCTATATGGGGCCAGAGCATTATCAGGATCTGCCTCTATGAAAATAGCCTCCACCTTCTCCATTGGCACAAGCACAAACATAACCTCCATCTCCTCTACCTCCTCCAACACCACCAATGTCTGCCAGATCTCTGGTAGAGAACTCAAAAGCAGAAGGGTCTAAAGCTCATCTTCAATCACCATCTTTATCATGATAGTTGATTGATGATATTATAAAAGTTGTTCAGATGTTCTGCCAAGGATTTATCCTCTGTTTACTTCGAGTTGGCTAATAAGAAATGTGTTATTGCAAGTCATCTTCTGTTTGTATAGTGAATGCATCTTCTCCCAAAGTGCTTTTGTGAAAATCTCTACGGAGATGTGATGAAACGCCAATCGTCCGTCCATTAACGGATGGGTCCAATGGCCTTCTGACTTAATCGCTTATAGTCATCAGCAGACTTGACTGATGGCTTTTCATTGTCGCCCTGCAACGGACAATGCAAATTATTACACCAGAGTATATCCTCCATAATTGGCTTCCAAATTGTTTAGTTTTCCTCTGTCAGAGTGATCATACATGTGTTCATCTGCTCTGTTGACATGGTTGCATATTCACTCTCGCGAACCCGAGATCTCTAATATTAGATATTGGTATCAAAGCTGAATAAACAAACCTGGCTCTGATACCAGATGGTGGAACTAGACCAGAGCCAAAAACACTTAGCGGCTTGAGTTGGTACATGCCACAACATATATCTCTTGAGCCTTCATTGTAGAAGCATGAAAATTTTAGCAGTCTTAACAACCATGCGCCCAAGCCAGGGAAGCCATATGTGCCTAAGTCACCAAAGCAAGCTATGCGCCCAAGTCACCAGAGCAAGCTATGTGCCCATGGACCCACTCTGGACTCCTCTAGAAGGGTACGTATAGCCCTGTTTCAGGCTATGCGCCCAAGTCACGACAGCCTCCGACTCGGTCAAACCCACGATCAATCTTGCACCAAAGCATAAAGCCACGTAAGTCTCCACGAGCAGTTGTGCACCGAAGCATGCAGCCACGTCAACCCCACGATCAACCGATGATCACGCAGTTTGCATGCGCCTACACTCTATGCGCCCAAAGCAGGACTATGTGCCCACATAAAAATCAGTGTATTTTCTTATGTGGACGCATAACATCATTCCAGCACAGAAAGGATTATAAAAGGGGTCCCATACCTCTTCAAAGGAAAGAACGAAGAGCATTTCAAGAGCCAAATTGCTGTACTTCTTGCCAGTGAGCCGAGAGTTAGCAATTTTCTTAGGTTTTCTCCTATTTTTGTAATCGGACTGTCAACGGAGTAAAGGAGCAACTGTCGCTCGATCTTCGTCGTTCTATTCTCCAAAATTCTTTTTGTACTCGGGGATCCTCAACGCAGGATCTCTCAGGTGTACTCGATTTTTGGTGCCTTGTGTCAATAAGAAAAGACATCATTTCTTTTTCTTTTTTGTGTGTGTCCACAAAAAAGGCGTGCTGGGGACTACCTTTTTCTCTGACGAGAAGGTGGTGACGTAATCCGATACCGATAAAGTGGGGAGCACTCAGAAGATGTTGATCGTGAAGTTCGATCAGCAGGCATTTGAAGAGTTACTCTCGAGGGACAGCTCTATTCCCTCAAAATCAATGAACCCAAACAAGTCTCACAAGACTTGGCTTCCGAAGGCTCGTGGTGCATATCCTGCCAGTATTATAGAAGATATGCAACCGAAGGACTCTGTCACGTGGTCGCATAGGCCTTCCATGTGGGCGCATGGAGCTCCTCTTTGGGCGTATAACTCTGCCACAGAGGCTCCTGATATGAGAAGGTGCATACCGTTCCGGGCTCGATTAGCCCAGCGACTTCTCTCTTGTGCAACCAACGACAGAGTGTTCAACGCTCGATACTTGGCAAAGGAAAATACTGCGATGCCAGAAATCGAAGTGTTCGACGCTCTGGGCAAACTCAGCGAGCTTCACAAATGAAGGAGGCAAAATTGAGAGAAAATAGTACTGTTTTACCAAGCATGTGCCCAAAGCTATGCGCCCAATTGGGTGCGTGGGCGCATAACTTTGACCAGAAGACTTCTGTCTTCGACAGACTATGCGCCCAGGGTCATGTGCCCAAGGCTATGTGCCCAAGCTCTGCTGACCCATACTATGCACCCACATCGAGGAAGCTCAGGCATGCTGCCAAGACTTCTGGAAAGCATGTACCGAAAGGCAGACTCCAGAGGCTATACGCCCATACCAAAAAAACAGGCCCCAACCCGTATAGCACGGGGCTGTATTTAAGGTCATCATAGAACTTAGGTGTGGGGGTTGCCCTTGCACGTGAACTAAGTCTGGATGCGCCAACTCTCCTTACAAACCCATATGCAAAGCTCGGTAATGCATGTGACATGGGTTTTAAGGCAAAACTCTCTTCCGTTGACTTACACGATATGATAAATCATAAGCATAAAGCAAGGGAGGATACGGCATTTCATGACGTACATCCGTGCACCAGTATTGTCATCTACTGTTGCTGCTCCAAAGCAACGAGAGTGCCTCAGAGGCAGTCCGTGTTTTGACGACTGTATCGCTCTGATGATTAAAAGTTGCTGTGTGTTTCATCCAAAATGGATTCATAGGGTCCTCTTTACGGGAGTCCCAATCAAAGAAGGTGGACCACGAACCCAACTTTTTCTTTCAGTTTTGCGAACAGAAGAAGAAGAAGTCTGCCAACAGATAGCCAGCGAGCTGTTACATCTGAAGGAGTCTATATGGGTACTCGATCAAGGATGAGATTCTGTATAGATGACGAGGACTCCCAAGCTGGAGATGTTGACCTTCACACTGGGGGTAGCCTTCCAGATGACGATGATCTCTCCGCGAGTCTGACGGTGACTATCTACCTCCCCTACCTGAAGATAAGGGACCTTTCAACTCAGAGACAGACAGTTTTAGCACCAGTTGTACTATTTTCTCTATTCATCCTCGCATGTTATCTACATACATGGCGGATGGAGAGAGACCTGAAGAAGCTAGTGATCAGACCAACAAACAGCTAGAGGGTCTTGAAATAGCATTTGCCAAGATCACTGATATGCTTACTAGTATCATGGCGGTCCAAGCTGCTGGGGTTATTCCTCCACCTCGACCAAACGTCACAACACACATTAGTCCAGCTCATAGCAACAACCCTTCTTCACTATAGAAGGAGTATCATTCTGTTGCACCTCCTCCAAATCTTACAAATGCTGGGGGTGGTCCTTCACCAACGATGCATGACAATAATACAACAGCCGTTTTTCAATATCTGTTCAATCAACTGGATGCAATTGATTCTCTTATTGCCCGTCTTGATACCATCTCACACAAAGACGAGCTTCAGAAGATGGGGATATCTCAACCCTATCCTCTTGAATGGAAGAATGCTACTTACCCTCCTAACTACAAGCCACTGACACAAAATTCATTTGACGGGATGACTTCTCCTCGCCAACACATGACATACTTCAATATACAGACTCTACACTTACCCAGGGATGATCCGTGCTTATAAAAGTTATTTATTAGCACCTTGCAGGGAGTAGCTTTTGAATGGTTCTACAGTCAGCCTGACGGTTGTATTAATTCCTTTAAAGACTTGGAGAGGTTATTCCTCAACAGGTTTTACGAGAGTGTCATGCATGTTAGTATGTCCACCCTCATCGAGAACAAGCAAAGAAGGACCGAGTTTGTTATTTCTTTCATTGAATGCTTCAGGTGACTAGCATTGAAGATGCCCTTCGGTATACCAGAATCAGAACTTATAGATACTTGTCGACATAACTTCCTTCCTACAGTGAAGTTCTGTCTGGGTATACATAAGTATGATACATGGCCCACTTTTATTGGGGCCGTTGATACCGCTGAAAATGACGTCCCTAATATGGAATTACTAGGGTTGAAAACACCCAAATATGAAGACAAAGGCAAGCACCCTCAAACTATCCCTGTCCGTGGGGGTAAAGGGAAAGAAGTCTTGAAGGTCGACACTTCCAAGGGAGCTTCCAATTCTCAGGGCGCTCCAGACAAACCTAAGGATACTTTCTCCTTCGACGAGGACGATGTTATTACCATTTTTCACATATTTACGAAGGGTAATAAATTAGTATTGCCTCCACCATGACGTCCTACGGAGGTGAACCAACTCAACGATCCCAAGTACTGTCTTTACCATCAGTATGTGCACCACTCTACCAAGGATTACATCGTCCTGAAGAAGAAGATACAACAGCTTATCGACAGCCAAGTGATCAACCTCGAAGCTGAAGAGAAGGTCGTATCTTCTAACATGATCTCTCTTCAATTTGGTGACTTTCCTTCCACAGAAGTCCCATACAGTGTAGTCCCAATCCCCAAGGCAATAATGGAAGTCGTCAACCCGCCACCAGCTCGCAACTCAACCTTGGTGCCATTCACGACTAAACATGGTGAGATCATGTGGGTCCATCCAGACCTTATGCAAGAAATGACGTAGGGGGTGGTATCTCCCAAAGTAAAGAGGAGCAAGAAATACAAATCATGTCATATGGTATCTTCTCCCATTTACGAAGTTCTATCTGGCGGGACACAATCTGGGAAGGCTTACCTACGGACTTATGACCCTGCACAAGAAGAAGCAGTACCTTCTTAAACTCCTGTTGCCTCCACAAGTTTAGAAGCCGGTCTGTCTAAGCCCTCAACTACCGACAAAGCGAAGCAGAAGGAGACACGATTTGACAAGTCTCTAAAGGTGCCAACTCCCAAAGGCATGGATCGGCCATACAACTTAGACATACTGGCACAGCTGGCCAATACACCTGCCAGGTTGTCTCTATTTGATCTATTGCGACCCTCCAAAGAAATACGAAAGGCCTTAAGTGAGGCATTACTACATGCCGACTTTTATCTCGCTGAAGTCAAAGCCCCCGCTGAAGATCCTGTCTCCTGTCCTCACTGCCACAGCACTATGGAATTGGTGCCTAACATCACCTTTTCACAAAAGGACATGCTACTAAAAAACAATCGTCATGATAGACCTCTGTACTATACAGGGTATATCGGGGCGATTAAGGTGGATCAGATTCATATCGATTGAGGTTCCTCCTTCAACATCATTCCTAGAAGTTTACTCCAAATTATAGAAATCCTTCTGCATAAGCTATCTGCAACCAATACAACTATCATGGCTTTTAATGCTGGAAGAAGCCACCCGCTGGGCAAGATCCGTCTCAAGTACCAGATTGGTGATCTCCGAATAGAGATTTTTTGTTATGTAATCGACACCAATGTATCCTACAACGTCTTCTTGGGACATCCATGGATACACGAGAACATGATCATTCCTTCTATACTTCACCAGTGCTTCAAGTACGTCAACAGCGTTGGCGTCGTGAAGACAGAGTTTGCCGATTTTGATCCTTTTAAGGGCATTGAAGCCTACTAGGAGATTCGGTACTTTATCAATCTCAGTCTTCCAACGATGACGGTAATGAATCTGATGATGAAGCTGAAGTAAGTTCATCCGCCAGTGATGGTCCCCTGATTATCCGAGTCAAAGGACGTACTACTCCAAAAAGTACTCCAAAGCCTCTCACAATCTGGGTTAAAAAGAAAAATCCTGATAAGGTTATACCATTGACCATCACTCTCTGTAAAACACCTCGAGTGGAATCTGCTGAAGTCCGTCCTCCCAATCCTGAAGAGTTACCCTATGTGGTGAACTTGGCTAAGGTTGTAGCTCCTGTTCCAGACAATGATCCTCTCCAGGAGTATATCAATACTCAAAATAATGTACCTTCAGTGGATGATGTTATCCCTGAAGAAGAACTTGTATATTTTCTAAGTAAAGGTTTATCTTTGAGTTACTCCGATGTCTACCAATCTGTAAACCAGTACATAGATACAATATACGCTCTAGAGCATGGCATAGGACCACATCTCTGCATGCCGGTCATGACGTCTCATCTACTGGAAAAAGATTGGCTAGAAAATATCTACTACTTTATCGTTCCAGCTAGAAAGAAGGGTGAAGAATTAATCATCTTCGGTCGAATAATTGGCGAAAGAAAGTTCGTTCTGGACTCTACTTCTCCCAATCACGACGCTGAAGCTGACCATGACCCTGGGAAAATGCAACTTTTCTGATATAATTGGCAGGCCAAGAATATCATCCAGAACATGGGATATGATATAAAAAGTGACCAGGAGCTAAACTACGGTTAGGGACGATGATTGCCAATACGTCACTTTGCTCCTCCCGGCAAATTCGAGAACTATTATCAATAAAACGGTATTGGTTTGGGTTACGTAACTCCTCCAACAACTCCTGAAAGATCAGACGTCGAAGCAGATCGTTGTTCTCATTCTTCTGATTCTTGCCTCTGGGATTCAGACTCCAGCATTGGAGACATATTCAAAGCAACTTTGTTCGTCAACATGGTGTCAGTTGACCAAATTACAGACGAATCCAATCAATCGAGCTTGAACAATGGGCTCAAAAGATGGATACCATATGGGCATTACATTTCGAACAACGTGAACCACCTACTAAAGATAAAGTCATCCAAGTTAATTTAGAAGATTAATCATCTCTTAAACCAATCTTCGTTAGCAAAAGTCTTTCTGGTGAAGAACGACAAACTCCTATACAGCTTATAAGAGAATACATTGATGTCTTTGCATGGAGCTATGAAGAAATACCAGGCTTGGACCCTAAAGTTGCTATGTACTGCCTAAATATTTCGTCTAAAGCTAAGCCAGTGAAACAGCAGCAACGACGATTCCGACCAGATATCATAAAAGCCATCGAGAGTGAAGTCAAGAAGCTTATTGCAAGTGGATTCATTCGTGAAGAACAATACCCTGACTGGGTCGCTAACATTGTTCAACTCATGAAAAAGAACGGTAAAGTTCAAGTCTGTATTGATAACCGTGATTTGAACTCTGTATGCCCAAAAGATGAGTTCCCACTACCGATCATCGACGTAATGATCAATAATACTTGCAGTTTCGAGTGGATGTCCTTCATGGATGGGTTCTCAGGCTACAAGCAGATCAAGATGTTCTCCAACGATGAGAAGCACACATATTGTTGAACAATATTGGGGGTATACTGCTATACGGTGATGCCCTTCTATACGGTGATGCCCTTTGGATTGAAAAATATATGGGCGACATACCAGCGAGCTATGAACACAATTTTTTGTGATGATTTACGTAAAACAGTAGAATGTTACGTAGACGATATCACAGTTAAAAGTCGTCTCAAGGGCAACCACCTCCAAGACTTGAGAACGGTGTTCGAACTAATACATGCACACCAACTCAAGATGAAGCCAACAAAGTCTTTTCTGGGAGTCTCTATCGACAATTCTTTGGTTTTGTTATCACTTCAAAGGGCATACATCTTGATCCGGAGAAAGTGAAAGCTATCCTTGATATGCATCCCACAAAAAATCTCAATGAGCTACGCGGACTTCAAGGAAGTCTAGCCTACATCAGACGATTCATTTTGAACCTTTCTGGAAGGTGGCAACCGTTTACTTAGCTCATGAAAAAGGCATATTTTTCGTCTGGATTGAACAATGTCAACGCGTATTTGACGACATCAAAAAGTATCTTACAAGCCCCCCAGTATTGGTGGCTCCAATAATAGGGAAGCCCTTCTCACTATATGTCCGTACTATAGACCATTTCCTTGGTGCCCTATTAGCTCAGAAGAATAAAGGCGGCCATAAACAGGCAATCTACTACCTCAGCCGGACGATGGTGGGTGCCGAGCACAGATACACACCTGTAGAAAAGGAATGTCTTGTACTGGTATTTGCTATCCAGAAGACACGCCACGATGTGTCTGGGCAGACTATCCATATCATATCTAAAGTCAATACTCTCAGAATACTCATAACGAAACCGAGTTCTCTTAATTCCCATTTAGCTACATGGACAATGTTGTTGACTCCATATGATATGTTGTTTGTCCCTCAGAAGGCAGTAAAAAGTCGAGGGTTAGCTGATTTTCTAGCAGCTCATCCGGTGCCAGAATCTTCTAAACTCTATGATGAAATCCCCGATAAAGTAGTGGAGTCTAACACCATAACTGAGAAAATCCCCATTTGGCGAATGTTCTTTGATGGTGTATCAAGAACAGGACCTAAAGGAAATATCATGGCCAGAGTAGGCATCGTGCTTGTGTCACCCGACCATCTGGTTATACATCGTACATATTCTCTCGTGGAACCCTGTACCAACAACGTGGCCGAATATAATACCGTATTGATCGGCCTTCAACTGGCAAACCAACTAGGATTTGACTATCTAGAAGCTTACGGCGATTCTAAGCTGACAATTAGTCAGGTCCGAGGGGATTATGAAGTTCGTCATGAAGAACTCATCCCATATCACAAAGCGACAATCAAATTGGCTTCTACTTTCGCTGGATTCTTCATCGAGCACGTGCCTCGACTACAGAATATAGAAGCAGATGCTTTAGCCAGTCTTGCTGCTTCCTTGACCGTCCCTACCAATACTCAGCAGTCGATCACAGTATCTGATCGAGAACTATTCTGTGTGAAAGATGCCTTGCATATTTATCACAGTTACGCAATAGAAATAAACATTAATATTAAAGACTAGAGATTTTCTTTCGTAGACTATGCCATCTATGGAATCCTTCATGAGGACCCAAAGGAAGCACTATCTGTCCAAAGACGATCCCTCAGATTTTACTATGATACAGCTACCAAAATGTTGTACCGACGCTCTTACGATGGGCTACTGTTACGATATTTATCAGACACAGAAGCCAAACATGCACTCCGTGAGGCTCATGACAGCGTTTGTGGTGCATATTAACCAAGCCCCAAATTATAAGATCGCCTCAGACGAATGGGTTATTATTGCCCACGATGATAGCAGACGCGGTTGAATATGCAAAGAAGTATAGGGCTTGTTAGTTCTATGTCGACTTCATTCATCAACCTTCGGAGTTTCTACACCCGACGATAGCATCTTGGCCTTTTGAAGCCTGGGGTATGGACGTCATAGGCCCAATCAGCCCACCATCTTCTAGAGGACATCGGTTCATCCTAGCTACAACTGATTACTTCTCCAAATGGGCGAAAGCTATACCTCTCACCAAAGTGAAGACGTCGAACATGATCAGTTTCATCAAACATCACATTATCTATCACTTCGGCCTACCTCGCAGGATTATCGATAATAATGGTCCTCAATTTGTGAGCCATACATTCTATCGGTTCTGTAATAAGAATCGAATCCAGAATGTAGCCTCTACTGCCTACAATCCAACGACTAATGGTTTAGTAGAAGCCTACAATAAAACCATCATTAAACTTCTCAAGAAGTTCGTGTCTTCAAACAAACGTGATTGGAATGAGAATCTCGACGAATGTCTCCGGGCCTATCGTACAATGGTCCGGACTCCAACAGACAGTACGCCATTCTCTCTGGTTTATGGGAGCAAATCAGTTCTTCCCCTAGAAATCCAGATTCCTTCTCTTCGAGTAGCCTTAGCCATTGAGTTGACTACCGAAGAAAGTTACCGTCTGCGACTACAAGAACTCGAAGCGCTAGGCAAAAAATACTTATTAGCTCAGCAGCGTATTGAGCTATACCAAGCACGTCTTTCCAGAGCCTTTAATAAAAAGGTAAAGAAAAGAATCTTCCAAGTTGGTGATCTAGTCTTAGCAGTAAGAAGACCAATAGTCATGACGCACAAAAGAAAAAGAATAGAATCAATGTATTCTAACGGTACGTATCTACTAACCAAGCCTGATGGTGACTTGCTCATGATGTCGATCAACAACAAGTTCTTGAAGAAATACTATATGTAACCTTCATGAACAGCGTTCACATATACCCTATTTTAATCATGTAAATGTACAGTACAATGTTTATGTGATTCGAAAAATCATCTAACTATTATTCGTATTTCAAGAGTCTTGAATATGCCATTGATAATGGTCCTCTAAAAAGATTCTCTAGTAGAATTATTTCCGTTTTTGACTCTGCCCAAGCTCGGTCTAACGAAAACAAGTCATGTTCCTATTACCTCTGAACTGTTTTCTGAGAATTATTTTTTCAGTGGGATGATTAAGGAATATTTTACCACGTCCATATAACCTCTGAGCAAAGTATTCATCAAGGATAACAACGTCTATATTACCTCTGAATTATCCACTCCTACCTAATGTTATATATACTTCCACGTCCATATTACCTCTGGTTAGATATACAACATCCTCGGCTATTACGTCCGTATTACCTCTATTAGCAGCTTCTTTCAACTTATTATCTATATTCAAGAACCCTGAATATAAAATGGATAATAAGTCCACATCAAATTTTCCAGCGGAATATCCATCAAAAAATTTCTTACTATATCCATATTACCTCTAGTTCTGATATTTCACAAACTTCATTCATGAATTTTGAAAGCCAAATGATTCTTTATTAAAAACGTCTATCAAAAGACGGAGAAAAGAAAGAGATACATGAGTCTGGACGGCCAATTGAGCCTATTAGAAGAGAAAATCTAAGGGATACACAATCGATGGATACTATCCCTTAGAGCCGTAATTTTGGCTTTGGACTTCACGGTAGCACGGCATCGTGGCTCTTCTTGACAAGCAGCTTCATCCTGGAAGGGGATTAGATTCACGTGCTCTCCCGTCAACTTTACCAGCTGTTCTTTTAAGTGGTCGAAAGTTGTGGCGATCATGGCAGCCTGAGCCAATAATCCTTCTGTTCAGACGTCATTGTCCTCAAGCTGACCTCCAATTAAGCAATCTCACTCTGGATCCATGCAATGTGATTATATTTTTCAGTAATTTGTGCAGCCAGCTCATTCTTCGAAGCAGCACGTGCCTCACTCGCAGCGTTGAACTGCTCATACTGATCAGCCAATTCACTGATCTCTTGAGCGAGGGCATCCTTTCTTGTTTGGAAAGTAGCCTCCTCCTCTGCGAGAGCCACGATTAAAGCCTCAACTTCTGCACGAAACAACGACGTCGGGCTCCGTTGTTTAGCATCCCGGAATCTGGCCACCTGACCCTCCAGATCATTTAAAACCCTCCTTAGAGCATTAGCCCGCTCTTCATAGCCGACGATGCTCTCAAGGGCCGCCACATGGCATTCAGCAATAGCCTTCACAGGGCCAAAGGCGGTGTTCCAATTCAGAACTCCAGGAAGCTTTACTTTCAGGACAGAATAGAAAGCTTTGACGAGTTCCTGGGCCATCTCGTCGTCTTCGGTGGAGGTCGTCGGGGAGGAAGCTTGATGAGGTTCTTCCGCTCCAAGAAGAGATGCCTGACAAGAAGTCGAACCTGAAAAGAAAGTAATATATGCATCAGTAACCAAAAAAAGAGAATACGAAAGAGTTGTAATTTCGTACCTTCGGCATGCTCAGCGCCAACTTAGGCTAAGTCATCGGTCTTGGCTTCAGGGAAACCGAGAACAGGCCCAGGCTATTTAAGAAGAACAATATCAAGGCCTCGAGCAGCATCAGGCTAGATATCTTCTACGGCCCCAGCTGGACCGGGAGCAGATTCAGTAACAGCCCCCTCAGTAGGCTGTTTAACCTCTCCTTCTACAGTCGATGCCGACTCACTAACAGCTCCCCCCGTACCAGCAAATTCAGAGGAACCAGGGATAACCTCTTTTTCTCCCCAATGCCTTGGGCTACCTCTATGAGTGGTTCCTTCTCCTTGTCTACAAGGGAATATACAATGGCAGTCAGCCTCACGAGGAGCACGCAAAATCGAAGTCGAAAAATCTCATCTGAAGTGAGGTGCAAAGATAACATACCTAGAAGGGGGTAATCAGATTGGACTTGATTTTCAACCAAGTCTTTCATCATAGCTCCTATCGCAGACATATTCCCCAAAGAAATGTCATAGGAGGGACTGGTTTTCTGATCGCCGTCATGGTCCTGGCCTTCACCTTAATCATCCCTTTGTTCAAGCCTTACAACTGGCAAAGAACCACCCTCATCCATCGGTTGAGGACGAGCAGGGGACACTATTGTTATGTCCACCTCTTCAGACGAAGAAGCACCTGTCGCAGTCATGACTTCAATGTCCTGCGCAAAGGATAAATGCAATGGTGAGAAAACTTCTAATGGTTTAACCAAAATGGCTATGGAGTCTAGGAAGGGATCTACCTCCCGAATGGTAACGGCCCGCGACGCCGTATGCCGAGAAGATCTTCTGGGAGGAGGCGAGCCGGCGATCACGTCCACGACCTTCTTTCTCCTTCGGGAAACAACAACCTTCTTTCTTTTGGGCCGTAGAACCAGCTCGGTGGATGCCTACCTCTTATGAAGAATTTCAGGGAGAGGTTCTTCAGTATCTTCTCTCCGAGGTGCTACAACAATAGCCTCCTCAAGAACAACTCTCTGCTGTAGAGCTGCAGCCGGCTCAACTGAGGGTGTGGCGCCTTCCGTTTTATAACTCCCAATTGTGCTCACTCGTCCTATATCAGCAAGAGTAGGGGCAAGCCTAGTCCCCGATATTAAACTCTGCTCACGGTCATACCAAGAATGAAGGATATTGACCTAAATATAGAACTTGGTAGCAGCAAATAGCATGTAGGTGTCAGGCTTATCTTCTGGCAGGGTAAAAACTTTCCCCATACATCCAGCATTATAGTAGCCCCATGCACGTGCCCCGTCGATCAGACTCCCTATCGACTGTAGATGAGGGCTGAGATTTCCCAAGAGAAGCTGGCTGTACCGAATTACTGTACAAAGCGGCTTGGCAAACAAGGTTCCAGAAAACTGTGGTTTCTATTCCTGAACACCAGATAGAAAGGCCTGATGGACTGGAGCCAACGAAATGCCCCAATATAAAGGCTAGTAGTGAGTGCTCCTTCATCTACTAGGGTGTTTCCTATGTGACCACTACCAGACGGAGGTGACACTCGGATGAATTCATAGTTCTGTAGAAAACTCAAAGCCTTCCTGTAAACAGGCACCCATGTAACGATCCAATCTGTATCTTTGAATCTCCGAAGAAAGGCATCCCCCGCCAAAGAGTCTGCCATCAGTCCGTCATTCATCAATCTGGGACAATACAGCACCAGCCATCCTATCAGATAATGAAAGGGAAATTCAGTCCTAGCAAAATTCTTTCTTCTATCGGGTGTCATCGTGTTCATAACGAAGTGTCGTAAACCACGTTGGATGGCGCAGCCATCGCTGGAAGCAGGGCAAGTTGGCATCCAAAGGCCAGCTTTACAGCCGAAAGTATCATATCCCGGCTTATTCTTTCAATTGACCCTGAACCACCAGGAACTGCACAATCACAAAGCAATGTCATCCGAAAAGTGGCTAGCACTGCCTTTTCTGATAGCTTGAACTCGGCCTGCCTGAAGAAATGATAAACCAGGAAGTTCCCTTCAGGATCATCACTATCTTCGACGTCTACAGCCCTGTGATCTGCCATCAACTTCTCTATCTCAAATTTTGTCGACGGCTTACGGGACGAGAAAGAGACTAG
This sequence comes from Iris pallida, assembly GCA_029216955.1. Classification (NCBI taxonomy): domain Eukaryota; kingdom Viridiplantae; phylum Streptophyta; class Magnoliopsida; order Asparagales; family Iridaceae; genus Iris; species Iris pallida. The sequence goes on along the minus strand of JANAVB010006993.1, from coordinate 8,685,102 downwards.
GCCGTCACCTTCTTCTCTGGTGAAGATGTAGTTGGTCCAGGCCCTCGTATGGGGAAGGGATCCTTCAGTCTTACCCTTCTTCATGATCTCGTGACAAATAAAAAGGTGACAGAGTAACTCTTTGTACACCTCCATCATCTCGGAGTTCTCCCTCTCCAAATCTAGGAGCTTTTCGTCACAGGGGATGTATTCTGCGTATGGCTCCGTCCCCCAGAAAAGTTTGGATATTGCCTACATCTCGTGAAGGGCCAAACCCATCTTCCCTCCCGGAGTGAAGAAGGTACACGTGTAATGATTATACAACTCCACTAATAATATAAACATAGGCCAGTTAACCTTAATGCCATATTGGTTGGCTCTAACGGCATTAAAAAGACCGACAACTTTTGGGGTGGCCGCGTAAGTCGAGAGCATCCATCTAGTAAGGTCGCTCCAGAATGGGACAAAATATCTCCAACCTTCCATCCGCAGCTTCTCTCCCGGATACGACTCCTTCTTTGACAACATCAAGTTGGAGAGAGTCACAGCAGCGTAAGGGTGAAGGTCAGTCGGGACATCGTTCATTATGACCCCAGGATGCAGCCCCTCGTAGAGTAGGATGTGGAGCCCTTGACACACTTGAAAGTGTCCTTCTTCTGGTCACCAGAGTTGATTGGATCCTGCCAGAAATGACCCCATGCAGTTCAGGGGTCAAGTCCCATTTCATCTGTCTCTGTACAGCCAGATCAGTAAACACTGACAGAGGGTATTGGCACTTCATCGATGGCAACCATATTCTTTGGTTATTTAACTTAACTACCAGAGGGTCTTTTAGACATATCGTCCCATTATCCTCAAATCCCAAACTGTCACCGAACAGGAAGTACGACTTCTTGAAATGACCTGCCCCTCCAAGCAAGAGCTTTTCGTCGTTAATTATCTATTTCAGGAAGGTCTTGTCCGGTTAAATTATGGCGATCATCCGTTCCGTAGGCTGGTTATGACTGATCTTGGCCTAAACCTTTCTGACCATATTGGTTATGAGGCTTGTGTCGAGGACTTGGCAAGCAGAGCCGAAAGGGATTCCACTAAGTTCCGGGACAAATATGTCAACTGCAAGGATGGAAGAGAAAGTCAGACTCAGAATCTGTAGAAAAAACTAAGTGCTAGAGGAATCCTATGCGCCGAAAGGGCTATGCGCCCAAAACAGCATATGGGCGCATAAACATACAAACGACATGTGGGCGGATAACATTCAGCAACATGTGGGCGCATAACATACCACAGTGTGGGCGCATGCTTCTGTGGGCGCATATGAATGCTTACAGAAACATGGTGCCTTGGGCACATGCGCCCAGGCAGAGAGAAAGTCTGAGCTCGTAAATTAATGCTTAAGACTTTGTCTTGAGGCGTAGCCTCACCCAGGATCGGGTCTTGGACTTGTGAGGACATTGTCGCAGGAGGAGAGCCACTCGGTGCAGCCCCCTTGCCCTTCGCAGATCTCTTGGCGGCCTTTGGAGACATGGTTCCTACAGAGAAGAGATGAAAAGTCTTTTGAAAGTTTTGAAGGAAAAGATAGTAATAAATCTTATCTCTCTTCAAGGCCAATTTATAGGCATGGGTCAAATACTATGCACCCACTACTCCTATGCGCCTACTACACCCATGCGCCTATGCGCCCACTGCATATTATACGCCCACTACGACTTATGTGCTCACATGAAGACCCAGTCTCTTGCACATTATGCGACTGCCACTTGCTGATATAGACAACGCATGAAGGATGGACCTCTTCAAATTCCACTCTGATGAATCTGTCAGTTAAGATTTTTAGGAAGTTGTCAACCGCCATCTCTCTGACAGACTGGCCAAACTCTATGCGTCCAAAGGAAGAGCTATGCTATGCGCTCACTGCATCACAAGAAGACGGTCCATGCTTCTTTCAAAGTATTTTGAACTCGTTCAAGTTTCAAAAACTTTGAAGGGGGTCTTGTAGAAGCATAAAAATTTCAGAAGTCTTGACAACCTTGTGCCTAAGCCAGGGAAGTCATATGCGCCCAAGTCACCAGGTCAAGCTATACGCCCATGCGCCCACTCTGGACTCCTCCAGAAGGGGCACATAGCCCTATTTCAGGCTATGTACCCAAGTCAGGATAGCCCCCGACTCGGTCAAACCCATGATCAATCATGCACCAAAGCATACGGCTACGTCAGTCTCTATGAGCAGTCGTGCACCGAAGCATGCGGCCACGTCAACCCCACGATCAACCCACAATCATGCAGTCTGCATGTGCCTACACTCTATGCACCCAAAGCAAGCAGGACTATGCGCCCACATGAAAATTAGTGTAATTTCTTATGTGCGTGCATAACATCATTCTAGCACGAAAACAATTATAAAAGGGGTCTCATACCTCTTCGAAGGACAGAACGAAGAACATTTCAAGATCCAAATTGCTGCACTTTTTGCCAGTGAGCCGAGAGTTAGCAATTTTCTTAGGTTTTCTCCCACTTTTGTAATCGGAGTATCAACGGAGTAAAGGAGCAACTGTCATTCGATCTCCATCGTCCAATTCTCCAGAATTCTTTTTGTACTCGGGGATCCTCAGCGCAGGATCTCTCAGGTGTACTCGATTTGTGGTGCCTTGTGCCAATAAGAAAAGACAACATTTCTTCTTCTTTTTTGTATGTGTCCACATTCATCTGATGTTAGTAGCTTTCCTACACACCTCAGCGGCTTGAGTTGGCACATGCCATAATATATATCTGTTCGAGCTAGCAATTGGGAGCCTTTTGTAAGCATCCAATCTTTGTCCCAAATATACTCCGATAGCCATCAACTGCTACCTTTTCTACCGAAACCAATTTATAGCACAAACGTGGTACATGTCGTACTCCTTGAGAACGAGCTTCTCGTAAGCTCAATTGTTAAGTGCATATCACCGATGTCAACAACTGTAGTCGTTTTGTTATTATCCATCTTCGCAATCTAGACTTACCGCCTCGATATGACACAAAGATCCTTCTATGCGGAGTGGCAGGATACGATGTGCCCGTATCCATGATCTAATTACCTTCTTAACACATGCTACAAGGTTTCTCTGTGTCAGTTGCTACGATGAAGAGATATTCCAAAGCCGTAAAATCTTTCTAATTATCCTTGCCTTTAGCATTCTCATGTTTTAGCTTCATACAGTTCTTATTAAATGACACATTTTGTCACGGTGATAGTAGACCTCTTTGCGACTCCCAATCATAAGATTTTGAGAACTCTTTTCCATTCTCGTCTGTGACTTGAGTCTTCCTTTCGATAGGAAGAACTAGAGCAGACTCATGCGATGATTCAATAAACTTCTTACATGTGCCTGACCTCCTCGTTCAATAAGCTACTTTTGACTGCCTCCATCATGACATCTCCATCATGCACGAAGTTGCTTACCAACACCACCAATATCTACCAGCTCTACGCCAGAGAACTCAAAAGCATAAGGGTCTAAAGCTTATCTTTAAACACCATCTTCATTACAACAATTGATTGATGATTCTATGAACGTTGTTCATATGTTGTGCCAACGATGTATCCTCTGTTTACTTTGGTGAATAAAAAAGTCTTATTATAAGTCATTTTTCGTTCGTACAGTGAATGTATCTTCTCCCAAAGTGCTTTTGCAAAAATCTCTACGGAGATGTGATGAAAAACCAATCATCCATCCACTAACAGATGAACCCATTAGCCTTCTGACCCAATCGCTTATAGTCATCAGCAGACTTGACTGACGGCTTGGCATTGTCGCCCTCCAACAGACAATGCAAATTATTATACCAGAGTAGACCCTCCATCATTGGCTGCCAAATTATCCAATTTTCCCCTGTCAGAGTGACCATACATGTGTTCATCTTCTCCGTAGACATGATTGCATATTCACTCTCGCGAACCTAAGACTTTGATTGTAGATATGGGTATAAGAGCAGAAGGAACGAACCTAGCTCTGATACCAGATGTTGGAACTAGACCAGAGCCAAAAACCCTTAACAAGATGTTGATACCACCAACTTTGATACCGCGCTCTGACCCAATGTATATATATCAAACTGAGCACAACAAAAATTTGGCTAACCCATTTAAGATAACAACCACATGTCTCACAAGAATACCAAGCACAAAGGAAAACAAGTATTTTCGATGACCATGTCACTTGCACATATCCCAATCTTTATAACCTCAAGCAAATTTACATGATCGGATAAACAATATTGAATTCTTTGTTCAAAGATTCAACACCCTTACCAAACTCAAGTAGAAAATAAAAGATAGCAACTTGAAATCACTCACCCTACCATAAGCGATCTTTTTCTACAAAGACGATGATTCCCAACACAAATCTTCTCTTCCCGTCGTTTTGGATGACGAGGCCTAAGAACAAAGTACAGTTATTCTTTTAGATTTGCTGTGGACAAGCACCCTGAATCTCCCTTTTTTGCGGTCGAACTTGTGCATCCACCCTCAACACATATTTATTGGTTGAGAACCCTATTTTAGGGTTTACAAAAAATTGTCCACCATCAAATCTGGCCGTCGTCCACCTGCATCCAATGGTGCAGATTAAATTAATAACTTATCCAGCCCTGACCGAACCGAACTCGGACCGAGGTCGATTGGTCCCTGCAAGAAAGATAGGTTCTGACTGAGATATACTGAGTTTAGACAGAACTTGGTCAAGACCTAATTCTGATCGAGTTCGATCCCTTTATATATATATATATATATATAAAATATATATATATATATATATATATATATATATTATATATATATATATATATATATATATATATATATATATATATATATATATATATATATATATATATATATATATATATATATATTCCTGGACCCAGCATACATGTAATTGCATTTTGCTATTATTGGGTCATATGGGTCTCTTATTATTCACTCGTCATCTTTAACATTATTGTTTGTGCAAAACACTACAATTATCAAGTGCCAATTTCTTATAATTTTAATTCACTAATCTCCAAGTTAGCCGATAATATTTGGATATATACCTAAACTTTCCACCACATTACTTGCGAACAATGAAGAATTAATGGATGAGAGAGGTGCTTTCTCTCCTCTGCCAGATGAACATGAAGACAGAGAGAAAGAGAGCACGAAACAATACTCGATTGTGGTCCCTTCGATTTTGAATTGATTTTGGGTTATTTAGTTTTATGGTCTCACTTATATATGGATATTCAAGTTTGGATCTCAAAATTTACCTATGTTAGGATTTGGATCTCGAAACCACTATCATTAGCATACGTCAACAGTGATTTTCTTTGATTTTATTTGGTTTATGAAAGTAGTGTGAATGTTTCGGCAAAGTTGGCATGGGAGTAGTAGAATAGAAGCTGCGGATTTAGCAAAGCAAAGTTGCAACTTTTTTGTTAACCAATTGCCTTTTTATGCTGCTGTTGTGATGGTGCAATGACAACTACTACATCTTTCACCTTAAATATTCTTCTCACGCTATCATTTATTCATTCCTTTCTTATCATGGCCCCTACTTCTAACCTAAGACATTGTGGATAAAATCTCGTTGCCATAGGATCACAAAAATTTCATATACTTACTCTGTATGCTGCTTCAAGATAATTAACTTTTCACAAATATCATCAATCTTAAGGTCACATGAATGCCGGGCAGCTATTTGATTTATTTTTCTTGTCATATTCCTTACTTCTCTACTAGCATGTATACAACGTAGTTTTAGCTTCGCAGTTTGTTCCTAAGGTCAGGGGCAGATCCAGAAATGTATATTGGGGTGAGCTAGAGTAGGTTAGGATGGGCTAAGTGTGGACTAACCTCCATAAAAAAATTCAAAAAATAAAAATCGATATGGAAAAAAAAGAAATTTTTTTTGGGTCATCCACCCGTCGCTAAGGTGTTGCTAAATGGAGTCGATGGACATTGCTAAAGGGACTTCCTAATCAAAAACTTAAAAGCTCCCCAATTTAGTTCCCCTCTCTCTCTTTCTCTCTCTCAACCCTAAACTCTCCTGGGGTTGTCGGCGACCCCAACCGCCTGCCTCCTACCATTCTACCAACGAACCCGATTTTCCCGCCTCCTTCCCTGGTACTAGCCCGACCGTGTGCCACCTTCCCTGGTGTCCTCCACCTCAACCGCAATGCTGCCTACTTTGCTGTCAATGACCTCAACCCTTCGACTCGACTCCTTTCCCGGCGCTGACGACCCCAACCGTGGGACCTGGCTCCTCCCCTTGTTTTGGAGAACCCGACCTTCCCACTTCCTTTCCTTGTAGATTCTCCCATTAGTTAGAGTCGGCACTTCAACATATTGTAGAACTTTCCACTATACTAAAAAATATGTGACATTAGTGGATGCATCAAAGGAGGCCATATGTTTAAAAAAGCTTTGTTATTCAGTTTGGGTTTGAGAAGTTGAATGTTCTAATGTTTAATGACAATTAAAGCATGATTCATTTCACAAAAAAATGGTATATCGCATTCGGACGAAACAGATCTACATGTGTTATCACAAGATAGTAGGGTGGTGCAGTAAGGAGATTAATCTCTTAAAAATTTATACTAATTAGGCGAATCAAGCGAACAAGCTAACAAAGGCGATTCCTGTGAAGAAGTTCAAGTTTGTTTTGACTTCTCTTCAAGTAATCCATTTGGAGGAAGGCTTTCTGTCTTAGTAGGAAGGTCGTGGTAATTTTGTGGTTCTGGCCAAAGACCGTGTCAAAGATTATTTTTCGATTCTGGGTAAGGACTATTCACAGGCCATACTACCAAAATAAGTCATATTAGCGACGCCAAAGGACGTCCCTAAACAGCAAAAAAATGTCGCTAATTTTTTTTAGCGGCGAAAAGACCATGTCGCATAATACATGGTTACTAACTAAAAATTCGTCGTTGTTCGTCGCTATGGTGACGTTCCTTTGCGACGCATAACGTCGCTAGAATTTTATTTGACTAGTGACGTTTGCCGACATGGCGTTGCTAATTAGCAACGTAATAATTCGTTGCTAATTGTCGATGACAATTCAACGTGTAGCGACATTTAGTGACGTTAACTCTAACAATTTTGGTTTGCCATGTCAGTTTTTTAGTGACATTGTGCGACAATTAGAGACATTTTTGACATAGGCTAGCGACGTGCTGGTACGTACATAGCGACGTTAGTAGCGACGTTAGATGACTATTTTTGCTGACATGTCCAACATGCCACGTCAGTATAGTAGCGACGTATTAATTTAGGTTAGCGACATTCAGATACACATTAGCGAAGTAAGGTGGCATCGCTAAGCGTCACTAAGCAAGCGTCGCTAAATTGTAAAAAAATAAAAAAAAAGATTCTGTTTTCTTTCTCTATATAGCATTGTACCTACATTTTAAATGACAGTTTACAAATAATAGACCCGGAGCAACCCTCCATAGAATTTCCTGTGTTTGTCGATCTCTTCGGTGGAACACTCACACCGATAAACCAATATAGAGACAAATGATAAAAATGCACTACCAGTAATCAAATAAATAGAATTTGTTGATCAGAAAGACAGGAAATAACCTGGTGGATACAAATCCACTACCAAACGACTATAAAAAGAGTTTGTCCGATAATGTTCAAAATAACACAAACTGTCACTAAATGTATAAAATAAATACATAAAGACCCAACAATGGGTCAGCAATACACCAAATGAAAATAAGTCCAATAAAGGACTACGCCTAGTCGGAAAGAGGAGGAAGCAGTCCCCACATCTAGGACAAAATGAACTATACAACGCCGGGGTCAACATCGCTGGTGACGACTTATCAGTAGAAGGAGGAGGCATTGGAACAAATACAGTCGGTGTAGATGACGACGCACGACCAGGAAGTGTCTACTCCATGGCTCGCAGTCTAGAGTTGATGGAATCCATAACAGCTGCTAGCCTCGAAACTTGATCATCCATGCCCACCTGTGACCCCAGCAACGCCTGAACGGCAAGATCCGTCCTCTCCTATACTGCCTGAACGACACAATCCGTCCTCTCGCCCGTCTCCCTAATGGTGCGCTCGAGCATATTAAATCGTGCGGTGAGCATCGCATCGTCTGTTTGCGGCTGAGACTGGGACTGCTCTGCAATACTCCACAACAGCTCGTCACGTAGCTCAGTAAGCTGGCGACGGTGTTTCTCTGCTCGGACCGACTCCTGTGAGGGCTATGTGGAATGCACACTGGCAGAGGAGGCCCTGGATGACTGTGTCGCCACAAAGGTGCCATAGGATCCTGTACCGTAGTACGTACCCCTCTGAAGACCACGAACGGTTGTCATCTAGAGCTCGTCTAACGTCCGACCCGGAGGGGGCTGCAAGAAAGTACCAGCCTCTCCATCCGCATGTGCAGTAGTAATCTCACGCTTTAGCCTAAGATACTCATCCTAAAAAGTATGCATCTCGATAAGCATAATATTTACTACCAACCTAGTTGTTCCTCGTCTATGGACATGTATTGCATATTTCTTAAGTTATACTAAAGTTAGTGACACGTAAAGTAATACTTACATAGCTCTACATGGTCCGATCATCGATGAGCTTTTCGTCCTTCTGATGGGTAGCCAGGAAGACGGTCAACATGTTGGGGTTCTTACCCCTCTTTATCTGTTATAATAATTTATTTGTCATTAAAATTCAACATTTTATTCCTACTTTCATTAAATAATATATTACAGTAAAATACATACCTAGCGACAAAAATATTTCGTCATAGGAATAGAGCCCCCACATCACTTCCCTGCCTTCCTCCTAGCCGCCTTCGCCTTCTTCGATCGTTCTTTGTACCTAGGAGTGTCGAATCTAGCCTTTATCGCCCTGCTCGGGCGTGATCCAACCTTGGATCAATTTTCCAAAGCGGTCTCGAGCCTTCTGGTCGTCGATCGCATCCCAGATCAACTTGGCAGCAACGACAGAAAATTGCTTCTCGATTATCTCAGCCCGATGTGGTGGATAAAAATATGTTTTCTATAAGAATTAAATTAGTTAGTTTTATAATATGCATAAAAAATGATTTATACTAAAAGTAATATACTTTAGTTACCTTGAAGTGGGTAAACCAGAATGCCTTTCTCTCGTCTGAGGCATCCAAGTAGTTGATCCAAGGTTCCCCGTAGTTGGACCTCAGAAATAGCCTTAATGCCCTCTGAACTGACGGGGGACAATATCTACACAACAATAATTAAATTCATGAATATATAAATATAAGTATAAATAAATGTTAACTAATTAACTTACTTTGTAGGCCCGTCGGACCAAATCTCCATCCTCGTCTCGTTCGGAGGGGCGCATGGGGGATCGCTCGAATTATATGTATACGACATAGGTGCGACGTCCTCCACCAACTCCTCCATCTCCATAGTGTCGTCCGTAGGACGAATGCTGGATGGGCTAGGATCAGGCCTGGAACTGTCCATCCCTGGAGTACTGCCACGTACCGTCGATGCAGTCGGAGATCTGAGTGGTTGGTACACTCGAGTACTAGGAGACGAGGGATCGGAACTATCATCCACTAACGGAGTACTACACTGTCCATCGGTGGAACCTCTACCGGCACATGATGCTCCTCTTCCGGTGGAACCTCTACCGGCACGGGATGCATCGAGGTACGATCCTCCGCGTCCTGCCATACCTGATAAAAAATAGATATCTACAAGAAATGTAATACATATTCAAAATCAAATATGCATGCATTTAGCATATCACAGTTTATAAAAAATAGACCCAGAGCATCCCTCCGTTGAATTTGTAGATAATAATCACGCATTTAACATATCACAGAAACATCCATGTCAAGATAATAGCTTCCAGAAACATCCATGTCTAAAAAATAACCAAGTCTACATAATAGCATCCAAAAACATCCATGTCTAGAAAGTAACCGAGTCTACATCCAGAAACATCCAGAAACATCCAAGTCCAAATAAGTCTACAGAAAACAAATTCGGTCAAAAGTCATATCATATATATCTAGCCTCTACACCGGGTAGATAGAACTCCCTCAGCCACCGTGCATAAGAAGGGTCTACGCCAGTAAGATCAATATCTATAGGAGCTGGATGACTGGAACTTTCGGTGCAACTGCCTTCTCGTGCCACTTCCTCCTTCACAGAAATCTCGGCTTTAGAAATCACTTCCTCCTTAATAGTAGGAGGAAGCACTTCTTCCTTAACCTTGATATCTGCTTTAGGTATCACCTCCTCAGCAGCAGGAGGAAGCACTTCCTCCTCAATAGCAGGAGGTACCACTACCTTCTCAACAGCCATCTGTGCCTCTCTCAAGCGACGTGCTCGGGTCATGGGTGCTATCTAGTTAGATTGATAGAAACATAGAGATTAATTAGGGGTTAAATAAAATGAATGTACATTTTACAAGTCTAAATAATTATTGTTTGGAGACTAATTAGTAGTTAAACATATTTTACATTTTATTTTTTTTCAATCATCTTCTTCGTTCTTCGCATCCTCATCTTTCTCTTCCTTCTCATCTTCGCTTTAATCTACTTCGTTTTCCTCTTCGGATACTTCTACCTCTTTTAGACGATTAGACGTGTAATATGGAACTTTTGTTGTGTCCACGTCAACTGTATTATCACGATAGGTAGCTCGTCCTCCTGATATGGTATTTTGTCAATATCGTAGGTATTTCTGGCTTTAGTCTTGCATACTGTCCACCAGTCCAACCTAGTTGTTCCCCGTCTAGGATAATTAGTAAAGTAAACGAGTTGAGCCTAACTTGTTGGGACAAATGGTTCGTATTCTTGATATCGACGCCAGTAGTTAATATCTACAAGACCATGCTTGTCAATTTTCCAACCTTGATCTTGGATCGAATCGAACCAACACACTTGAACAATACGATCTTAGCTGACTCTATGCCGTAGTTATATTTCAACTCCACAATCTTCCGTAAGACGCCATAGAAATTATTGCCCGGATCGACATCTTTGTAGTTTGTAGATCTAATACATAAACAACTATTTTTGGTCGAATCAAGATCCGAAAAGTTCTCTTTTATCGGAGCATTTGTTGACTTGAACCTAAACCCATTCACACATTAGCTTGGCAAAATTTTAACAGAATAAATTGGCCCCTTGGCTAAAGTTCTAATATATTCATTCTCTAGTGTTGCGTCCAGACGATCGACTTAAATATCATAAGATAAGAAATTAAATTCAGCATTTTATTAATTACTGTGTGAAGTGCATATACAAAAAGTAATTACCAAGCATCTTACATATGCACTCAACCATGAAGGAAAATGATGTCTCATTTCCTGTTCTAGTTCTTTATCTGTTATGCACTGTATATTAGACCTCACCTTATCATAAATGTGCTAAAAACAACAACACATCAGTCAATTAGTGTAATAATAATATTGGACACTATTACTCCTTTCGTTCTTTGTCTTTTCTCCTATTTTTTAAAAATTTGTAGAAGTCTAAAAGCCTCAAAAAGGCTTACAGATGTAAACATACTCTTTCAGAGAAGGGCTGACATGGACACTTGACTTTGGGCTTACACGGACACTTACCCTAACTATCTAAGATACCTAGCTAGCACTTACCAACATATCACCTTAACTTTAGGTATTTGTGTATCATATGGATATCATGTACCATGGTACACAATATCACATTGATACTCTTTTATATCTTGATACTAGGATACAGTTTCAAATACCCATGACACTAACTATACACACTACCTATACACATATTCCATATGAGTCATTCTCTAAAAATAAAATTTACTTATGCAAGCTTTTTGAGGCAATCTTCGTTATACTAGATTTTTGAAAAAAAATTCTATAACTCTAATAGGCCCAAAAGGCATTCTTAAGTAAAATTTATTTCCAGAAAAGGACTCACATGGACACTTGATTCCAGGCTAACACGAACACTTAACATAAGAGAATGATATCTCTTTTGTCATGTGTTCCTTGTGAGCCCATAAGGAAAACTTGACCTCGGAGTATCCAAGATAGCACTTACCATGAAATACTTGGTGATACCTAGCTAACACTTACCTACATACATAGTATCTTGACATATGTCTTGGCACTGTACCAATCATACCTACACTTCTAGGATACTCTATAAACTTTAGGTACTAGGATACTCCTTACAAAGGTTCTCAGTATCGGTATCGAAATTGGTATCAAACTATTTCTATGAGTATTAGTATCGACGATATCGATAATATCGACATTTTCGGATGGAGTATTAGATTTTTTTGGTATCGAAAAACAAATAATTAACTATTGTATCGAATCGGTACCGATATGTTTCGGGTATCGGTCGGTATCCACATATCCTTATCCTAAACCAACTCGAGCCCACATATATTTCCTTTTTCCTTTAACATTTGTAGCCACAGCTACTACATGACTGTTGCACACTCTTCCTAGGTGAACTGGGAACCCCAAGTCTTTTCCCCTCTCCTTGTTTTTTATGATACTGAACCCCTCTATCTACTTCACTCCCTCAACTGGTCAGTGCACAGGCTACCACTTCCTACCAAGGTTCATTAGGTAATACACATTAGCTCACTCTCCAATTACTGTTACCGTTGCCATTTAGTTGAGATAGGGTTAGGGTTACACCTATTAAATGATGTGTATCCCCACTTTCATTACCCGAGCTCTTCTTCTCCTTCCTATCCTCTATTACCAAAAACACACACATACATACACATATATATATAGGGAGGTAGAGTTAGGGTTAGCATGTGTGTCTACGTGTCAAAGTGTGTCAGTGTGTGTGTGTCGTGTCGTGTCAACGTGTGTCTGTGTCTGTGTCTCTGTGTCATGTCTGTGTGTCTGTGTCGTGTGTGTCCACGTGTTAAAGTGTCAAAGTGTGTCTGTGTTAGCGTATGTGTGTGTCTGTGTCGTGTCAGAAAAAGGGAGATAGGGTTAGGATTATACCTTCCTTGGTCGGGGTCGGGTCGAGGTCGCTGGGGCAGTGGATGACTGGAGCAGCGACGGGGAGGATGTTGATGTCGGAGGACTATAGCAGCATCGGTGAGAGGGGACCGTCGGGGAGAGAGGGTCACCGGAGGAAGGCTATCGCCGGGGAGAGGGGGTCGCCCAAGACGAGAGGTGGAGGGGGTGAAAAATTTAGGCAGAGCGGGAGATGAAAATTTTGGATGAAAAAACATGAAAAGTCGATTGGCCAAAATCCTATATGAAACAAATTAGCAACGTCTTCAAAAGACGTTGTTGTCTACTTAAACACTGGCAACATTCAAGTGGTCGAGTCTCTAAACGTCGCTGACTAAAACAAAACAGCGACATTCTTTGACTAACATGCGATGTTTGCTTTCCAAATAATAAAGCATGTCGTAAACTGTCGTTGAAAGTCGCTGATAGTGACGTTCAGTGACATTATTATCTAACATCGCTAAATACAACAAAATCAGCAACATTTGCTAATCTCGTCGCTAACATGACTTATTTTGGTAGCGCTACATTAAATTTTGGGTAAGAGTACTGCGCAGTGGTTAATCCAACTTTTAGCTAAAGATTGTATCTCTGCGAAGAAACCAAAGTGGAAGCTAAAGTTAAAGGAATACGGATTATTGATAACATACTCATGAGGTGGCTAACTGAATGACAATCTAACATAGATATTATTTTACATGACATCTTCAATTACGACGTACTACATGCATCGTCCAATGATTAAA